>JANHGO010000401.1:0-41325 GCA_024606505.1 Aquila spilogaster
GGACCGATGGGAAGGCATGAATGAATGAATCTCCATAAAGAGCCCCAAGCAGCAGGGAGAGGGAGAGAGGAGGAGGAAGGAGGAGAGGAAGAGCCGGAGCAGGGCAGCAGCAGACGCGATGCCGGCAGGTAAGGAGGTGCCGGCAGCCGCGCGGCTCTGTGGTGCCCGGCAGGTTGGGGGGTCTCAGTCCAAGGGGGGCAGGAGCCACCGGGACCCTACGGGGTTTGGGGGCTCGATAAGGTGTTTTCTTTCCTGCTTCTCTCCGAAATGTGGGATTCCCCAAACTTCGCAGCGCTATCGCCCCGCGTGCTGAGGCTCCTGGGGGGGGGCTCCGAGGCTGAGCCCCTTCCCCGGGGCAGCCCCCTCCGGGCTCGGGAGCCGTGCCCTGGCCCTGCAGCGCCGGGGCGGCCGCAGCTCCCCGCGGGGACACGCACCGGCGGCCGCAACTGCCCCGCACCGGGGTGAGCAGTGGGGCTGCCCCGAGCCGGGCCCAGCACCCCAGAAGCAATGTACCGATCGCCTCCATCCACCCCCCACCCTCTCCCGGAGGGGACATCCAGCTCCGGACCCCCTTGCTTTGGAGGGGCTGCTCTGAGCAGCTCCTCGCTCTCGGTCCCCCCCCCTCCCCTCCACGTCCCTGCTGCGGTTACGTAAGGTACGTGGAGCCAGCGGTACCGCGGGCCGGAGCTCCGGGATTTCACCCAGGGAAGCCCAGAGCCGAGCCCGGCCCCGGCTGCCTGCCCCTCTCCTCCGCTGCCTTCGCCGTATGTGCTGCAGGGGCAGCGCAGGTGCGCGGCCGGGGGACGACTTTGCACACACGCGCTGCCACCCCTTGCCCTGCAGCTTTGCCTCTTGCACACATCTGCCCCTTCAACGCACGTAACGCTCGCCGTGCGCACCCGCACCATTTGTTGGAGCAGTCACCCCGCAGCAGGGCGATGCGTGCCGGGGTGTTTGCACACGCACGCTGCAGCACACGGCTCAGGGCAGCGTTCCGTCGTGCTGGATAGCTCGGGCTCCCACCCCGCCGGCACCGCAGGCCCGGAGGGCGGCTCTGCAGCACCCACGGCTTTCCCCTCCCAGCCGAGGTGCCCTGAACAGGGATCAATAATGTCTTTCTGATTGGCTTCAATTCCCCATTCCAAGTAGTCACTGCATTAGGACTTGATTTTTCTCCCCTTTGACTCCCAGCCAGATTAGATTGTGAATTTGGCTGATTTCATGCAACTGGGGGAGGGAAGAGTCATACAGCAAGAGAGAGAACTGAAATATCCTACAGGATCCCCTGGAGGGGAGAGAAATCAGGTCTAGATAAGAGCCTGTTCTCCCCGTCTGGCTAATGCTTTCCTGTTTGATGATCAGAAAACACCAGATCCATCCTCTCGCTGGGACGGCTTACCTGCCTGTGGAAGGTCGGGCTTCTGGCTTGGTCAAGGTACAGGGGTTATGATTCTTATGAGCTATGGGTTATTTATTTCACTTCTCCTGTCCTATGCTAAATATAAGATCGCGCGGCGTGTGCGAACAGAAAGATGCAGTCAGTGCTTCGGAGGGGTTGGAGCCGAGCTCCGGCTGTAACACTGGGATTGGGGCAGCTGGGATTGGGATGGGGCTGTGCCCAGGGAGAGCCCGCTGCCTGTTTGCAAAGGCTCATCCCCCATTGGGAAATATCAGGGAGTATTTCTCAGTGCTTATTTTCTGTGTCAGCAAAGCCCCGTGTCCCTCTGGACACAGCAATCCCTTAGGATTCAGCGGAGGGGCTGTCAGGAGAAGCATGGGAACATAGCAGCACCCGGAAACCTCAGCTGTAAGTTGGCGTTCCCCCCAGGTGTGGTGACAGCCTGGGATTACTCAGCAAAGGGCACCGGGAGCAGAGGGATTTACAGAGGGCTGCTGCAGGAGGGGAGGATGCTGGCAGCCGGGTGCAGGTGGGCTGAGCTGTCTGTGGGTCGGGGGATGTAAAAGGGTGCGTGTCCCCGAGTGGTGTTTTGTGTGAGCTCACAGGGAAGAAATGGGTTTGATTGTTATTGTATTTTCTTTGGTGCTCTGATTGCAGGATCTGGGAAGGGGTTGAGAGGGTGTGATATCAAGGCAGCGCTGGGGCCGAGTGCTTTGTGGGGTGTGATGGACAGCAGCAGTGTGGGTCTGGAGGAGGTTGGTGGAGGGGAAAGGACCGGGATGGGGCTCGGTGGGATGCCTATGGGGCTATGCATGGCTCCATGCTGTGGGTGAGGAAGGAGGCAGAGCTGTGGCAGCGGGAGGGCTGCGGGGGCCTCCAGGTGAAGGGGCTGCAGTGGAGACCCCATATCCTGTACATCCTCAGGAGAGTGTTGGTTGCATGAAGAACGAGCATGAAATAATGCACTGGGTGCAGCTTGGCCACTGAGGCAGTGAATATGTGTACGGCCCATGGGTCCCGGAGGCATCCTTGTAATAGGAATAAATACTAAGAACTATTTGGGAAAGGGGCCCTCTGGGTGAGGGGTCCTCTTACCTCATGTGTTGGGGCAGAGGGGTCTGGAGGAGGTGGCCCCGAGGGGGCAGGGTCAGCCTGCAGAAGGGAGCTGCAGGGACACAGGAGGGGGCTGGGAGGTGGGAATGGAGCTGGTGAAGTTACGACAGCAGAAAGCTGTGCGCGTTGAAAACCAAACAAACTGGAGAGGAAATCTCCAATAGAGAGGTATATATATACATTTCTTCGTCCCTCATTACAGCATTTCTTCAGGAGCTGGGCAAGGGCATTCTCTGAAGCTTGCTCATATTTTTAAATCAGCAGGAATAAGTGTATGGAAATGTATGTGTTTTCCTGTATCAGCTGCGATCAGCTTTTAACTTTATTACAGTGAGTGCAGAGTTTTTGTGGGCCAAGCCCATTCATTGGATTTAATGGAGTTAAACTGCAGGCAGATTTGGCAACTAGTTTCCGTGTATATCTTTGTGCAACGGACAGGCAGAGATAATAAAATTTTACACTTTATATGGTATCTCTTAGGGAGAAGTCTTCCAATGTGCTTTACAAACAGCACGCGTGTTTTGCTCCGATATACGCTCGTACCCAACCGTGAGGCACTTTAATGCTGCTGCTTCTCCCTTCCTGGGTGCGATGTGCACAAACTCAGTTCCCCATGCCTTATTTTCTCATGATGCCTTCCTTGCAAACGTCTTCAGCCGTTTCTTTCCTTTGGCTGTATTGGTCTGTAATCCCAATTGGGAACCCGGGGTAGTGAGCTGTGAGGGCTCAGGGGGAGGGAGGGTGAGAACCTCTTGCTAAATGCCCACCGCGCTCGTGGCTGGGACAGCTCCACAATGCCACATCCCAGCACCTGCTGTGGACACGGATGTCTGCGCAGCCTTTGGGGCTGGAGGCTCCCCTCTCTCTCGGTGCTGTTCCATGTTTCCAGTGGTTGTGGACCTGCTCTGGTCAGGCTGAGGTCTGCACGGGGTCCTTGGTGGGGTGACGTGGAGGAAGGCGTTGCTAGAAGCCGGGTTTGTTTGGTAACGAAGCATTCACCGTTTCTGCAGGCTGTGGGCTAATGAACCGCAGCCCTGTGGCTGCTGGGCAGAGGGAGGAGAAGCAGCTGGAAGGCTGAACTCATCCGTTACACAGCTCTGACTTATCGCACGGCCATCGCTGCCCCGTACGGAGCGCGTGGGTGCGTGGGGCCGAGGAGAGGTGATAGAGCGATATGGGATAAGCACCGAACAACAGTGAGTGACAAGGACATAAATCCGGAGATTCCGGTGACGTTAAAACAAATGGCAAGGAGTGAGGCGTGAGACGTATGTGATGTCAAAAGAGCCCTGCAACGTGTTTATAACCCTGCTCAGGATTTGCCGGGGCTTCTAAATAATGCATTAATTCAATTACGCGTTCTTAATTAGTGTTTGCTCAGATTGGAGCAACATCATTAATTTGCTTTTGCTGCCTCTTATTTTTATTTTTGCTTGTTTTGTGGATTTCAGTGGATTCTTTCCCCTCTGCTTTGAGCTGGGTAGCGCACAGCTGCGTGCTCACACCACGAGCCGCAGCCTCTCCGGTTCTGCTCTCTGCTATGAATAGTTCCGCGCTCACAAGCTGCGTGGCGCTGACCCGGCCCCGTCATTGGAGGAAGAGGCAGAAAAAGGGGACCCAGGTGCAAAGCTGAGCAGCGTGCTGGGGCGGGATCGGGCCTTGGGGTGTAACTTAGGGGTGCCCCAAGCAGGGGGATTACTGCATGCATGGAATGGTCCGTTTTACTCCTAGCAGATCAGAGAGGCCAACACGAGCTGCTCTGCCCACACCATACCTCCGAGCAGCGGAGGAGCACTCGTCCTAAGCTCACAGCGCACAGGTTGGGCTTTTCCCTCCCCTTTCCCTGTTTCTTCCTGTTAAAAAATTCTTTGCTTCCCTTCCCCACCCTCTGCCCACACTCTCCTCGCTCGGAGGCGAGCGGTGCCATCTCGAAAGCCCCATTCATCACCGCCCGCTCGTGAGGCTCACAGCCGCCGCTCAATTGATGGACTGCGGCGGTGAGTGAATTTAAAATCATTACGCTCCTGAGACAGCTCTTAAATATGACAAGATGAAAATCAAATCTGCAGGAAGCCCTGAGAACGGGTGTTTCCGGCCAAGGAATCCTGCGTGACCGTGGGGCTATCTGGGTCCAGGAGAGACTGCACTGACTGCTCTGTGCCTATGGGGAGGGAGTGGACAGGTGGAGAATTAAGGAGAAATATTTCACCTCGTTGAGAAGAGTGTTGTATAAAGCTGTCTGTCTGCTGCCTGCCTAATGCTTTGCATGAATTAATGAGCTGATTGATTAGGGACGGCTTGCAGCAGCCAGGTGAAGGAGATGGTTCTCGTCCTCCTGTTACAGATGGGGGTGAGGATTAGGGCTTCCAAGCTTCTCACATTAGTGAACGCTATGATTAAGACATCTGCCTGTGTCTTGTTTCACTGATTGATTGATCTGATTTCTGGATGCTTTTTGGTGTTGGAGCAGCTGCGAGCGCTCTGTGGCTGATCTCAGCCCCGCGGAGACTCAGCTGGGGATCCCATCTCTGCCGTGCGCTCAATCTTCCAGCGTGTTTGTGGCAAAACCGAGCAGCCTGAGTTTGGCTGTTGTGTTCCTAAGTGACAATCTCATCTCCTGCTGCTGGATGAGATGAGCTCTCACCGTTCCTTGCAGCATCGGCTGTTTAATGTGCCATCCTCTCGCCACCCAGTCTTTACCAGGCAAAGCTGGCTGTAAGCATCCCTGTGTTGCTCAAAGCAGCTCTCCTGACACCTGCGGCATGTAGCAGTCCGCCTGCTGACCACCGGGTGCATCTCTCCTCTCTGCTGAGACGAGCACAGCTTTCCAAGAGCAGTGCACTGAGCAAATGTCGCTCTGCAGCCCCAAAATCTATCAAAATAATAATAATAATAAAAGAAGAGACATCAGCTGTAAGCATTAATCATCCCATATCATCCACATAAAGTCACTGCAGCAGAGTATTGTCAAAGGATAAATGTCTCAACTTTGGTGCTGTCCCAGGTGTGGTTTTTCTCCATCTCTCTGCTCAGAGTCATGCTGAGGAGTTTGGGGCATAGGAACACCCGGTGCTGCTCTACCCGAACCCCTGCCCCGTGATATGGTTTAGAAAGAGCAGCCGTAACCCTGTGCTTGTCCTGCCCCTGTTCGAGGTACAGGAGGTACAAAAGCTGCAGGCAGATGTAGAAAGGGGGTGAGGGATGGGGCATCTCAGGAGCTGAGGGATAGCAGATGTAGTGCTGGTGTTGAGCAGGCTGACTCCTGGGGATGCAGGAGCAACCGTGGTCGTGTCGCTTCCAGCTGCTTTCCCCTGGGAAGGCAGTGCTGAGCAGTGAGTTGTGGAGGCTGCGTGCGGCCTGAGGGGATGGAGAGCTGCTGCCTGGCCTCTGGAAGTGCCTTTTCTGCTTGAGGTGCAAGAGTTCTGACCGATCTCCTGTGTTTTATGGCGCTGTTGAACTGTTATCTGTCTGGGTTTCAGTCTCTGTCCCTGAAGGCTGTGGCACCCGGTCTGTGCTAGGAAAATACCGGGCTGTGCAAAGAGCTGGATGTGGGTGGGCCCTGCTGCTGTGCCCCAGCTGTGCAGTGCCGGAGCTGGGCTGTGTGGTTGAGCCTGTCCTGCTCTGCTCCCCACGTACAGGGGTTTTGTTCTGTCCTGCCAGCTCGGTCCATCCCCACTGCAGGACTTCCCTGGAGCAAACGTGCCCACTTGGTTGTCTGCTGTCCCCCATTTACATTGCATAGGGAAACCCTGAGGTGGGGGCACAGGAGCAATGCAATCACTTCTGGAGAGCACCTACTGCAGAGGAGTAAAAGCAAAGCTTCAATAAATGGTCACATTTCCACAGCTGTTCCAATTCACAAAGGAGCAGAATTTGGGCAGTGGAGTTTGTGCAACAGCTTCACATTTAAGGAAAGAAAGAGAGATAAATCTGTGGTATGCAGTCCTTACAGCTTCCCGAGAGATGCACACAGTGAATGGCACCACTAGATCAGTTCGGAGTTTGTTACTACTTTTGCTGTGTGGGTCTGTTTGCTGATCTTGAGCTTCAGGAATGGTTTTGCAGAAAAGCTGCTGTCTTCTGTATTGAAATCCTTTCCAATTGTACACTGATTTTTAGTTCTTTAAATTATGCATTGACTTGAAGGAAAAAACAAACAGACTTTCTGCGTGGCTTTCCTTCTCCCTATGAAGAATTACCAGCTCCTATTCTGATATTTTTTTCCCTGTCTGATCTCTATCTTAATAAGAGAAAAGCCATAATGCAGTATTGTGTTGTATAGCCCTTAGGATAACTCTTTTGCGCTGGAACTCTGACTTGTGGCAGTGGGCAGAGTACTACACTTTTCATTTTAATTAGCTCAGTCTAGGCTGGGAAATAAGTGTATTTTACTTATCGATCTTGCTTTTCTCCCCATTCATTTTGGAGTTCCGTTGCCTGTATTTTCAGCAGGCCAAATCCTGGCTGTCGGTCCCAAACCTGACTTGATTCTGTGGGTTTGGCTCTGAGCAGCTCCTTGGGGCTGCTGAGCTGTAGGTGATCCACTCCAGCCCTGGGACCCTGATAGCAAAGCAGCCTTCAGCTCTGGTCATGTCCTTTGTGACCATCAGAGCTCCCCTTATGGCAGCTGGGGGAACCCGGAGGTTAAGTGATGTTATATGAGACATTGCCGCTGGGACTGTGTCCCGTGGCACCTGCTTCTGCTCCACCCACAAAACCCAATTCCCTTCTTTGTCCCCAGTTTTGCAGTGCGAGGAAATTTGGGCTTAATTTTAAATGTTCTCCTGAATCTTGGTGACGGCAGATTGACGCAAGCGTGTGCTGGAGCAGGGCCTGTTCTCTTATGCATATGGATGCGTACACAGCTGTAAGCGTTTTCCATCTTTAGGCTTCCGCATCCGAGTGAGATCTTCTCCCTCTCCCCACCTTGTGCTGTGGCCTCCAGGGGGAGGATGCTGGGATGGCCTGAGCGGAGAAGGGCTCACCCATGGGACGTGGAGGACAGCCATGATCCAGTCAGATGTCTTCAGTGATGCTCCTTGCTTTGTGGAGGTGGGATGAGATCTTTCTCCATCAAAAGCGTGCAACAGCTTGTACACCTGGACCTTGCTGAGGCCGGGGGAGTAAATTAGTTCCCCAACCGGTGAGGTTTGGGTGGCTTTTCTGGGTGCTCTGATGGTTGTCCATCAACTCGGCCAGGGCTGGTTTGGTGCTGGTCAAGGTGCTGCCCTGTGGGACAGTGTGCTGGTGCACCCTCACCCATGGTTAATCTCATTCCTAAAATATCATTGTCTCTAAAAAGGAGTCAGCCCAGACAGATCTGTGTGGGTTTCTTCCTCCTGAAATATTTAATTTCCTTACTTCCTGTGGCCAGGTTGAAGTAGATGCTCCCTCTGAAGAAAGTGTTCTCTGATATCCCTAAATAGGATTCTGCAGTCTCCAGTGGTTAAGGTGCTTAGTTAAGGTCCAAGGGTGTTTTTTATCCCGATTTGGTCTGTCCCCACCAAAGCACAGTTTGTAATGATGAGCAATTCAGGGCTTATTGCTGCCGTGGGAAGAAGAGCTGCGAGTGCCAGACCCGTGCTTGCACAGGCAGGGAAGTGTGTTAATTTTTCCACATCAGTAGGAGCTGAAGCTGTTGCTAAAGGTGCCTCTAGCTGCCAGGAGTGAGATACAGATGTGCTGAATGGCTCCTAGGGGGCAGAAACCTGTGTAGGAAACTTAAATATGTACTTTATGTCTTGGAAAGCCCTCTTTAAGATGCATCCCTGGTGCTGGTCTGCTGTTGGCCATGCAGTGGCTTGGGCTTCTGGGTGAAGTTGCTGGAGCACACACACTCTGTGGTTCTCTTGGCTTCTGGTGACATGGTGTAGTGGGCATGGTGGTGATGGGTTGATGGTTGGACTAGATGGTCTTAGAAGTCTTCCAACCTTAACGATTCTGTGATTTTACTAATTTGGCTCCAGAGATGTGAATGATGGAGCCCTGGGCTGACTGGAGGGACTGCAGCACACCAGCAGCTGTGGTGGGTCAGCGTGGGGTCCGGTTGGGATGGCTGTTTCTCTCTCCTATGTAAAAACTCCCTTAAAGGTGGGATGCTATGGTAACACCTGCTGCAGAGGGACCTGAGATGCATTGACTGCAGTCAGGACAAAGTTACCTTCCCAATTACAGCCTCTGGCGGTACATACTGGAGGAGAAGGAAAGACAATAAGTGAAATGAGCCTCTGTTTATCGTCCTGAAGGTCTGTCCGTTAGCTAATGAGGCAGATGGCTGAGCCTCTTATTAAATGATGCTTCTTAGCACTTCTGTAGAGTTATAGGTAGTAACTCATTTAAACCAGAGCTCTGTATTGACAAGGGGCTGAAAACAGCACCTCCTCCCGCCCATGATCTGATTTTGGTGTGCAGGTGGTGCTGGGGCCGGGGGCAGGTCGGGGCCACAAGCAAACTGAGTGCAGTGAATCCAACCCGCAGGGAGCCGGGCTCAGCCCTGGGTACAGTGACTTTGTAAGGCAACACCTCGGCGTTACTCAGCTGAAACACACGCTGCTTTGTCCGGTGGGTAGCAATGTTGATGGAAGTGATATTTAATCCAAGAAAATACATGATACATAGTCTAGGGTTCCTTGCTTATCTATCATATAATGCAGTTCATGGGGATTAAATATCCGTCCTGTAAAGTTGTTTGAGATTGGTGTTGTTATTTGTTTTGCAAATGATCCTGACAGGGATGCTGAGTGCTATTGATTACCAATAGTTCTTTAAAAATTACTATTATACTGCAAATTATGAGGCTTGGGGATATCCAGTTATATGATAATGGAAAGGCATTGGTGTGTTATGACATGCATCATAATAAATTTGCTCTTCCTATGTAATGGAGGTTGAAAGGGACAAGATTTATGACTGATAGCATAAGCTGTCTGCCATGGTATGTCCAAGGGAACGTGATGGAACTGCCTAGTTGTTCAGTGTGGCAAAAAGTAATAATGATTAGGAAAGCAATTTAGTTAAAGATGAAGAAAAAAAGTGCCCTTATTCTGAGCAAGATCTCCTTTGTCTTCTTGTTAAAATATGTAAGCCACTCCTCTAATTCACGACTAGCTGAAATCCCTCATTGCTCTCCCATACTCCATTCCAGGAGCGCCTACAAAGCACTGCATGGGTGGCAGCTGTGCTGCTGGGCCCGGGCAGCTCTGCTCTGCTGGATTTGCTGGGAAGGGCTTTACCTATCTTATGACTGTGACTATGATAGCAGTGCAAATGAGAGCCCTGGATGGGGTGCATGGGTGCCCTTGAAGCTCACGGAAGGCACTTGGGTTGGGTTGTGCGTTCTCCTCCTGATGATGACCATGTGGTAATGCAGTCATTTAACTACCGTGTTTCACAGCAAGGCCTTCAGTCCTCTGTGCCGGGGAGGAGCTGAAGAGCTGCTGTGGGCTATGGTGACTTGAGCAGAGTCACAGGAAACTTCCCTGCCTTGGGGACAGCGCAGGGTGCTGTGACCTTGGTCGTGGTGCTGCTTTCAGTCTCTTTTCCATCCCGGCAAGCACAGAGGGCTGTAGGGAGGGCTCCGTGATGGGTAATGCATGCAGGAAGGTGCGCGGAGTGAAGGTTAAATCAGACGCCTTTCACCGTGGCCATTCTCTGCTCCTGGCATCCTGCTGCAAATACCAAATGACGGCAATGCAAATAAGTTGTTTCCTCATCGCGCTGCTGATCTATGGGAGAGCCCACAGACTGTGAGTGCCTGGGTCTGTGCTCTCTATTATCATGCTCAGCAGCAGCTGAGCATGGAGAAATACATGTCCAGAAGCCAGCACTAGCAGAAGTGTGTGTAAATCAAAAGGAAGGGAAAAACAGTTTCCTTTCTTCCTCCGGCACCATCTCAGCATCCTTGGCCGTAAAGTCATGTACTGCACCAAAAGTCACCCACGTGGACATACTGTGCTGTCCTTATGGCCGCCCGGCAGGGCAGTGCCCATGGGCAGGAGACCTCCTCTGCAGCCTCCGATTCACTGTCACTCTGCTGTTTGCTTTGCTGGGCTGCGCTGGGCGTGCTTGTGCAGCAGCTACAATTTCTTTAGAGAGGCTCAACACTTGTTAACGTGGCACTTCAGATGAGGGAAGAAGGCAGCGTGGGCTTGTTTAGGCATTACTCTGTGAGCTGCGTGACATCTCCTAAAGATCCAGCACCAGCCTTCCGCAATCCCACTTGGAAATGGGGTGGGGGCGACTGAAATCCCAACAGGCTGATAGAAGATCACAGCCTGCACCTACTGCTGTCACTGGAGGCTGTGTGCTTCCTGACCACCAGCAGGGCCGCGCTGTTACTGGCCCTTCTTCCCTTCCCCCTTTTGTGGATGCTATCAGTGGAAGTGCTGTCCCTTGACTTGCAATGAAGTAATTATTCATCATGCTGCTCTCTCGGGCCAAGTCCTCTGCAGGTAGCTGTGTGCTGCCCCCTGACCTGTGCGTAACCATGCTGCGATTCAGGAGTAAGTGATAGCTGCAGAGATGCTGCTTGTCACTAGAGAAGGGCCAAGCACTGGGGTGCGTGGGGGATCACCTTGATTTTACAGCGTAAATAAAATCCTGGGGCTTTGTCAGTGCTTTAGGTGTAGGATTCTCTGCTTCTAGAAACAGTTCCGAGAGCCTGAGAACTCTTGGGAGGAATTGGAATATTGAGATTGTAGAGGAGAGTGATTCCAGGAGAGGTGGGATCAGGACGGTGCACTGAATAGCACCTGCGTCCCAGAGATGATGGCTCAATTCAGGGCTAATAGGCTCTCTGGTTGTTGTTGCAAGCAGATCTCTTTGGCTGTTTATTCATCTTCTTGTTCATTCCCAGCCAAAGCTAGGTCAGTGTACGGAGCTGCATAGGAGATGCCCATATCAGGATTCACAAGCATGCTTGTTTTCTGCAGAGGTGTGCACAGGTGTGAACGTACTGGAAAATGAGGTTTTCCCCTGCATCGCCTTTGCGGGCACCTTAACCTGATGTCTGCGACCCAAACCCTCCCAGGGGGGAGAGCTCTCTTCCAAGATCTTTTCAAACAGCAAACGCTTCACAGTGACCCAGGACAAGGTGGGTGGAAAGGGAGAGAGCCCTTGTCTGTCCCTGCTGGTTGTGTGGACCTGAAAGCAGCGGACTGAAGTGCCGCTGATGCTTTCATCACCTTACTGCTTTCTGGAACAACCACAGTGGGATGTCACGTGTGCGGGTTCTGGGACTTCTTTTGGTGCATCGTTGCGATACATCTTATGATTAAAAGAAATAATATACGAGATGGTTATGATTGGAGCTCTGCCCTCTGGCTGGGTGAATCCGTCATTTCTCACAGAAGCAAAGGCAGAATGAAGTTCAGGAGGGATCCAAGTGGTGGGGGCTGCACAGCTGCCTGGGTGAAGGTGGGCTCCCCCCATCTACGTGCTCGTGCTGCCTTTCAATGTGGTATTATTCCTTTCTGTTTTGGATATCCAAGAGCTGCAGAGATCCTGATGTTGGAGAGCAGCTGCCAGCGTGCGCCGTTCCTCTGGAAAAAGGGATCTATCGAAACGGTTCCTTTTTGTCATGCTCTAATTTTGCCGCTGTTGGTTTATTTTTGTTTTTTTTTGGCTTCCTTTTTCCTACTGTATTCTTAAAAGTTCCCTTTCAGGGCTTAACAGCTTAACCATTTCAAAGTCATGCCAAGCGGAAATGTAGCATACGATTTTCTCACTAAACATTGTGCTGATCTCTCAAATGTATTCTGAATTTGTATAAAAGCTGCAAAAAACTGGGCTGGAAGAGGGTGAGAATTAGCACTCAGCTGTGGATCCAGGTCTTTGCAGGCTTAGGAAAGCTCTGAGTAAGCAAACTGTGCTCCTTGCCACCTCGCTCTGCAGTGCTGGCATGGCGTGGTGTTGGAGTAGATATGTGTTGAAGCAGATCTTCATCCTGAGAATGGGACAGTGTTTAAACTGCCCTTAAATGGAGGCCTTGGTTCTGGCTGTTGGTCCTTGGGATCTGATTTGTGTTCCATGCTCTGCTGGCAGATGCCTCTCTGGGTTTCAGCCTCTCAGGCCTCCCTCTCTTTTCCGAAGAGTAATAGTAACCTAAACAACCTATTTTCAAGAAGGATTCTTTGTGAGCCTTTCTGTAAAATACCTGGTTTTCCTCAATTTTGCCAAGGAAAACACAAATAAGTGATTCACCACTGGCAAGAGAACATTGCTTCTGGCACGTGAGGGATGCTTTGCCCTTCCGACACCCTGAGTCCGTGCTGGGGCTGTTGGCTGTGCTCTGCTCATCCTGCTGAGATGCAGACTTGTGGTGCGGAAGCAGCCCTGCTCCTGGCTTAACTCCTGTGCAGAAGGAGCACCCAATGGGAGTGCATGCTGCTCTGGGAGCCAAGATGAGTGTTGTATGGTTGTAGGGACAGCCCTACTTATTTGTGAGTGACTCTTGCTTGGCCTCATGCTCCCATCAGGCTGTAAATAGCTGCATTTTCCTTGGGAGGAAGAGGGCAATGAGCATTTCTGGAAATGCAGGCTCTTCCTTACTGCTAAGATGGCTCATTGTTAGCTAATGCCTGCTGTGACGGAGGCTGCTGTGCAAACTTGGGCTTTCAGGTGATGATATAGGAACAGTGCTGGGCACAAGAGGACGTCTTGGTGTTTGAGAGCTGGGAGATTGGTGCAAGTCCTTCCCAAAGCCATAGATCATCCAGGGCTGTTTTTCTGCCATCCCTGGCTTTTAAAGATCATTCACATTAGAAGACATCTGATGTTCCTCATTGGCAGAAAATGCCAATGGCCCTGAGCTGGGCTCTGGATCGCAGCACCCTCCATTAGAGATGCTCAGGGCTGAAATTTGCTTTCATTACAGCTTTGAGGATTGTGGGCTGAAGCGAGGAACAGCTCATGATTATTAGAAGCTTTAACATTCAAAACGCTCTTCATAATGCTTAATCGTTCATTAATAATCAACGCAATACATGCTGCGTTGTATCTAGATGAAGAAATGCCCACGGTCCCCCAGTCATGGTCACCCACATGCTGGTGCAGTTCAGAGCTCCGCGTTGATGTGAGCGAGGGGTTCTCCAGATCAGACCCTATGGGTTTGGTCAGAGATCTGGGCAAGGGCTCAGGTGGATTTCTGTAGGTCTCACCTGAGTAAATCCTGGTGCAGGAGATGGGCTGGTTCCTGCGCCCTGCTGGGGCTGTGTGCCTTTGAAGCAGTTCCAAGTCCCCTCTTGCATCAGCAGAGTGTGGCCCCATGATTGAGATATAATGTACTTGGGGGGAAGGGAAGGGCGTGTGGAGGCCTCTGAGCTGCAGGCAGAGGTGAACAATGCAGCATAGAGAGAAACCATGGAATAACAGACTATGGAAGGAGAGTGTGTTCACTGCTCACAGGACCTCTGGATGTTTGGTGCTGGAGAAGGGAGGAGAGGGGTTCCCCAGGTCCCTTCCAAAGCAAATCCCCGCTGGTGGGTGGGCTCGGTGTGTGCAGAGCAATGTGGCATGGTGCTTTAGGGGTGGTCTGTGCTGGTGGGAGCCCTGAGGAAACAGAGCTGCACGGAACAGTGGTGAGGAGCACTTTGTTGCTCATGTTGTAGGAAATGTCCCCTCTACTTTACTTAACCTTCCCTCCTTTTCAATTAATAACCATCAGGACCAAGCTACTTCCCTAGCCCACAGGGGAACTAAACTAAAGAAACCAGTTGCAGTCATGTTGCTGGAGAGTGTCTGGCTCCACTTGAGTTGTTTTTCCACTATTTGGGTAAATAAGTTAAGACACTGAGAAGGGCTGCAGAGATGGTTGGCAGCGCACTGCATCCCCCAGGAGACCGGGGCAGCGCTGCTCATTGGTGGGAGCGGCCTGAGCGTGAGGGGTCGGTCCTGCAGTTCTGTAGAGAGAAGGCAAACAAGCGGCTTCTGTTTTAGCACTGGATTCGTTGCAAGGAGATGTGCCAAGGATCATTAGTGCCACAGTCATCATTATCTTTTGCTTGGATTAGTTTTTTCCATTTTCTTTTTTGCCTTAGAAAAAAAAAGCAAAAGGTTTGTTCCTGTTAGATCAGATACGGACAAAATAATAGCAGTATCACAAAGATTGAGGTCTGCGAGATTAAATTTGAAAGGGAGGAGAGATGAGAGCTGTGGCCCTGCTCGCTGTTACGGCAGCAGTACAGATAAATGGCTCCGTATGCAGATATCAGGGCAAGAAGAGAAAGGGATGCTGGGGAGAGATGGCAAGAAAAATAGGAGTTAATCAGCAGATTCGACCACTGTAATAATGCAGTAAACATGGAAAATTGCATTATATTAGCTCCTCAGCTTCTCATTGTGTATGTTAGCCACAAAGCCATCGATAGGCACCGAGTGGGCGCAACGCTGCGGGTGTCAGAGCCCCCTCCCTGCAGGGAAAGGTGATTGTGGTGTAAAAGGGAGAAGTTGTTCAAACTGCATAAGGAAGAAGTGGCTCATGTTGAGCCTGAGAAATGTACTCGGTGCTCAGAAATTAAAAACGTGCTCTTGGGAGAAGTTCTGGGGCCCTGTTTTTTGTCACCAGTGTCCCAGCAGTTTGCTGAGCCTTCACTGCCGTCATGGGACACTGGCCCAGAGCAGGAGGAAATGGATCTGCTGCGGATTCTTCTTGATTTTAATGGATATGATTTTGTACTATTGAACCCAGTTGTTCAATTTCTCACAAGGAATGACAAGTAGCCGATGCCCCCTCTTCCCTTGTGGTCAGGGAAGTAAGCACAGAACATTGTTTGCAAATGAGTTTCATCCCTCCAGTTCCCAGTTCAACTGGGAATGGCTCAGCCCTGGGTCCCTCCCAGAATATCCATTTAGGCCATGTAATGATTCCGACTATCTCATGCATAGTAGATGAAAGAAGATCCACAATTTATTTTTAAAGCTTTGAACCGAAAACTTGAGCAGCCCTAGAAAAAGGGGTTTAAAAAAATTACCAACCTCACAATAGCACAAAACTGGAAGAAAAATAGCCCTAAAACTTCCCAGTAAAGCCCTTTTTCTCTGCACTCTTTTATCAACAGCTCCAACCACGATCAGTGCATAGATCTGCCTTCAACGCAGGATGCTGGAGAGGTACCAAGGGAGAGCGGCGTGCTCCTGGCTGCATGGTGAGGACGGAAGGATGCACCCACAGGTAGGGGCTGCCGCGGGGCTGTCATCCTCTGTTGCCTCTTTGCATTGCACTAACCCTGTTTGTTGCTTGGATTGGAGGGGAGAAATGAGCTGTTCACTGGAGGGTAAATTGAGAAAGTGATTCTTTAAGCTCGTCTGAAGGCACAGATGTGTTTCTGGGATCCACTCTGGGATCTGCATTGGTGGCGTTTTCTGCTGCGTTTGCTATTGGTCTTCATCTGCTCAGTGGAATTCTGTCCAAGTCCTCATGTAACAGAGGTAGAGCAGTGCTCCCATAGCCAGGACGAGGCAGCTCTGCCTTCCCTCCCTGCGGATCCATAGAGAAGCAGAGCACAACTCTGCAATTACTCCTTTCCAGAATCCAGCCCAACATTGCATATGAAGTTGCTGCTGAGCTGCCTTACAGCGTGGGAGCAGAGCTGGAGGCTCCTACTGGGCTCTCTTAATCCAGCCTTGATCCATGCACTTCAAACAGGAGCCTTGTTTTAGGGATGTGCTGAGCGCTTGTCTCCCGCTAGGTTTCTCTTCTGCCTGTAAGGACAGTGATGTGCTGAGATAATACTTTATTTTTGGGTAATTCTTGGCTACTGGTCAGCGCTGCGTTGCAGATTGACATTTCTCTTGGACACCCGTTGTTGTGCTGGTGTCTTGTATGGTGTCCTGGACCAGTGGTTTGAGGCAGCAACATGAGCTTAGCTTCTTATCCTCTTGTTCTTTTGGTGTTGACACCTTCATACGCAGTGAGACTCGTTGCCTCCATTCAATCAATTTCTTTCCATGGCATTGGTCACTTGAATCTGTATTTCTCCATCTGCACACTTGTGTTCATTTCCTGCAGTGACAGTTGGGGACAGGATGGCTCCTGCTGGGGCTGGGGGCTGCCTCCCCCTCAGGGCCTCTTTGGAGTTGGCTGTGAGCAAGGATTGGGGTCCCTGGTGTGCAGCATTGGGAGGAAACCTATGGTGGGACCTGTGCTGGAGCGTGGCTGTGCTGGTGGATGAGCGGAGTGGGGCGAGATGTGCTGGGGGCTGCAAGGAGCTGTGGATTTCTCTGTTCGGATGGGTTTTTCACACATTTTATCAGTGCTGAGGTTTCCTTGTCTGTGGGAAGGGCTGGGTATCTTAGAGAAGCAGCACAGATTGTGTTGAGAGTTGCTGAGGTCTCTTGGAGTGACGCTGGGTCCTGCTTGGAGCTGAAGTAGTAGCAGAGGTACTTCTCCATGTGCTTTCCAATCTCAAAGATGAGGAGGTGAAATGGGAGCTAGGTGTTATAAGTGCAGCACATCCAGCCTGGGGAGCCTGTGTTAGCATTGGGAAACATCTGACAGTGCATGTTCAGTAACTCACTCCTTCAAAGCAAGGCGCCTTTTATGTTCCCACTCCCAATTATCCTCTTAATTACTCAATGAAATGCCCAATAAAACAAATCACTATAATTTCTATTTTATTCTCTTGTCTATCACGGTTTACTTAAGAGCACAGGATCCATTAAGGAGGCCCTTTCTCATCAGGGAATGCTTTCCAATAGATCATACTTACCGAACAGCTTTATGTTCCTATCCTGCATCTCACCCTCGCTTCCCGTGCCAGCTCACTAATTACCGGAGCCACCAGTGCCTGGGAAGCACTGCCTCCCTCACTGCCCATCCACTGCCCCAAAGTCACAGCACTGAGTCTGTGACATCCCCATGGCAACAGCCTGTGATGTCACTAATGGAGATTCCAACTTTATGGAGCATCCAGGCAGCGTGGCTGAAACTCATGGGCTCTCACATCTCTTGAGAGAGGGAGGAATTAAAATGCAGGGAAGCCTTTAAAACTGCTATAGATTTCCTGGAGGGAGGGAGGGCAGTCCCTTCTCCTCCTCCCTCCCGCAAATTTGGGGTTTTGCTTAGAGGAAGCCAAGCCCACGGCCACGGTTGGTGCGTGGGGCATCCTTCTTATGTCCCCAGCTCTGCTGTGTGGTGCTCTGAACCCAAAGCCAACAGGGGATCTGTAGCCTTGGCTCTTCCCCACACCGCTGTCTGCATTGTCTTCAGTGCGTTTTTCAGTTCATAGCGTAATGAGATGCTGCTCATGCACAGACAGCGAGGGAGGGAGATTCATGTGCACGCCTTTCTAGCAACAGGAAAATCACCTAAAAATCCAGCTCACGTGGTGGGGTGGCACAAACCATGTGATGTGTTTAAGCCCCAGAGCTCACCCAGGGAAGCCGCCTCCCTGGTATCTCAGTGACACATTCAGCAGCAAAAGCAAATCAAGTAGGTGGAAGAATCAATCCTTTTATTTTAGTTTTTCTAAGGTAGGAATAAAAGTGATATTTCAAAGGGCAGCGTGTCTCGGCTGAGCGGCGGTGGGGAGAAGCTGGCACCGCGGAACATACTGTCCTGTCTCCCGGCTCCTCACACCGTAACTTCTGAGCTGGATTTGATAGAAACAAATGTTTGGTAGTTCCAGTGGTGGCCTTTGGAAACGGAGCTAATGGAACAAGGCAAAAAAATCGTTACAGCGTTTTGACAAGCACTTAAACATTTGTGCCCAGTGGTGGGGAGCTCGGGACCCACCTGCGGGAAGCGGTGCCCTCCATTAGCGAGGGAGAGTCCTGCTGCTAATTAAGCAAATGATGCTGAGCTGGGTGGCTCTGGTGGCATTGCCCATGCTGGGACGGGAGCGTGGCAGGCGGCCAGTTCTTGGAGAGCCGGCAGAGGAGAAGGCAGACTGCTGCCCCGGGATGAGGAGGCTGCGGTGATTAAATAGGATCTGCTGAAATCCTTCCCAAGCGGGCTTAGGAATTAAGAGCCATCAATGTCACATGGAGGGTCAGTCGCTGCAGGACACCTCCGGCCTCCCCCCGTGCCTCTGTTTAGCCCCTTTTGAGCACTAGGAAATGCATCCTTTGTTTTGGAGTGCTTTTGTTCTGCTGTGGAAAGGCCAAATCTTGGCAAGGAGAGGCACTTGGAGAGGGCGAGGATGGGGCTGTGCACACCAGGGTCAGAGCTGCTTTGAGTTCAGGCCCCATTAGGGAGATGACATTGGGACTCCCACCAAGGGAGAGTATTTTTTTTTCCCCTCCGCCTTTCTCCTTATTTTCTCAGGCAGGAAGGGTTGGTTGCAGCAGGGAGACTTTCGCACATCATTAGAGCAGAGTGTCCAGCTCCACGCAGCCATCAACCCCAATCAGAGAGATGTAAAAGGCTACACTTGCTTTAATCATCCAGAGATGCTCCAGCTTGTCGGTGTGAACCCAGGGCTCCTGGATGCAGAGGGATGGAGCTGGGGAAATGATGCTGAGATGAGACCCATGGCATTAAAAAAGCAGCGCTCCTCACCTGTGTGCTGCCCCCAGGGCAGGCCTGGAGGATGAGGACCTTCATTTACTGTCTCCTCATTTCCATCTGTGGGAAGGAGGTGGCCGTGAACCTATGTCTGTGTGAGCAGCTCTGAGACATACAGGCAGAAAGTGCCTGCCTGCAAACTGACGGCTGCATCCAGAGCCCTGTGAGCCACTGAGTTGAGTGAACACAGCCGTGCTCGTGTTGTACTTTCCACACACCAGCTACAGCCGTGGGTCCTTCTCTTGGCTTTCTCCTCACCCCATGACAGCCCCACATGTTGAGTACATCACACTTGGATGAAGAAAGGACAGACACGTGAGAAGCATCGCAACTACGTAGCCCCATGCTGACTGCAGAACATGAATGTCCTCCCCCAAGCATCCACAGAGGTGCTTTCATGATGCCCATGGAGATTTTTTCTAAGAAGGGAAAAAAAAACCCATCCTTCTGCTGATCCTTCTGCTGATTTCCACTTCCCTTCCTGTGTTTGGCTGCAGTCTTACAGGTTCTTGGCTCAGGTTGCATCCCAGGGCCGGATAAGACCAACATGGTTCTGCTAATGACCCCTAAGATAGGGGGCAATGTAGGCAAAGGCTTGGAGGACATTTATCATTGAACTCATACTAGGAACCTTCTGCTTGTGAAGCAATTAGCTGGTGTTCTGCCCTAACTGCTGCTCATTAAAGATCAGCAGGGCTGAAGGCGGTGTGTAAGAGGCAGCCAGGGCATCTTTCTGGACTTTGATTTGATCTCTGCCTTTCATGGTCTTCCCCTTTTGTTCTTGATCATTGGCTTTTGACAGGAGGCGACAAAAATCTCCCTTAAGCAGAGGGGTTTTTGGCAACGAGCGTTTGCCTTTTGGAGCTGCCCTCTATGTTGGGTAAACATGAAACGATCCTCTCTGAGTGGAACGGATGCTCTGGAGCTATGTTATTCCAGCGGGAAGAGGAATTTTCACCCATTTTCAATGTGGATTATTTTTGTGACTGACTGTAATAGTCTCTTTGGCGGTATTAAGACTTATTATGTCAGGATTTATTTCGGTGTGAAGCGATTGGACATGCTGTAGTCCTGTAACTTGCCATTGTGCGCTGAAGCCCAAGTGGCCATCTTGTCCCGCTTCCTCCACCGCGGTGATGGAAGCACAGCTGGGCCCATCTCCTGAGGCCAGCTGTTACCCATTGCTTCATAACTGCTAAGGGAACAAACTGAATAGGATGAAGTTACTGTGAAAGGCATGGGAAGACCTATGGGTCAACAATTTGTATAGAAAAACTGCTTAGAAAAGGGAGGAGAGGACCTCAGAGGAAGGTTTGCACCTCTGGAGCAGCAATGCAAGCACTGGGAACTCCCTGGTGTTAACAGCAGAAAAAGCAAGTAAGGATTAAATGTGGATTATGCTGCAGTGATGCTGAGACATCTAAGAAAGTGCTTTATTTGTCCTAAAACAAATGATGTTGCTCGTGATGAAGCGGTGAAGCAGTAAGTTTATTAGCTAAGGGGATGTGTTGTGTTGGTACCTCTGGGAGCACTGGAGATGTAAATATGGTGGACCTGCTCCTCAAAACCATGAGTGATGTGGGATTTTGCCAACTACTCCTCATGCTCTACCAGATATCAGAAGAAAAGGTTGACTTGAAACCCTTATAGCTTTACCAAGCCAATCAGAAATGAATGGATAATGTTGGCATTAAACTGGTTGCCATTCTCCCAGCTCCGTTAACATCATTTGCATTGTCCAGGACATTCAGTTTGTGGTGCTCCTGTCTTACTGTGGTGTAGAAAGGATTTGGTTTGTGGGTTTGACCTGTCTGTGTGGGAGCTCCTCTGGCCTACACAGTCAGCCAACCTTAAGGCATTCTTGGTGTTGCACTCTCAGCTGAATACCTCTTCAGGGCCAGCACTAGCTCAGGTCAAACTTGGATGTGTAGTGATGGATGTTGGGGTGGAGTGGCTAGCTCTCATTGACTGAGATGCTTGAGGCATTAAGACTTTGCTTGCTCTAAGATCCTGCCATGCTCAGTGTGGGGTGATGGGCAGCTGAGCTGAATCTGCAATGTGGATCACCCTCAGCTTAGGAGAAAGAATGCATCCACAACCTGCTGAGCAGACTGGTTTCATTCCCTTCCAAGAAGGGCCCCTGTGTCCAGGAAGGGAACGTAACACAGTGAGAAAGGCAGCCCCTCTGCCCAACAGGGCTCCTGTAGAACCAGCAGCAAGGGCCCTGGGGTCAGGAGGAGCAGGAAGCTGTCTGTCTGTCTGTCCATCCTCTTCTACCACACAAGCCCAAGTTAGCCTCAGCTACTTTTGGCAGCCCGATTCTGTTCTCCAGCAAGTGCTGGGCAGCCTGGGAGGTGACAGGGAGAGGAACGCTCTGTTCAGCAGCTGCACATTCCATTAATTTAATGAGGATTTTTTTTTACTAGGCAGATGGTAAAATAGCTATTTTCTGTTGTCTAATAAATACCATCAGCAAGGCAGAAAATGTGCAATCTCGCCAAGTCTTTTTCTGATTCCTCGCCCTCCTGTACTGATGCATTCCCTGTTCTCTGCTGGGAGCCAATGGGGGCGGGTGGTGGGATGGGAGGGAGATGGGATGCGCAAGGCAAGTCCGAAATTGCTGGCGGGACCAGTGCAATAGAACTGCAGCTCTTCCTGATTGGGCAGAGCCTCCGGTTCCTGCTGGGAGAGCTGCACTCTGGCAGCCTTTGCCGATCCAATTCTCACTTCATCTGATTGCAGTAATAACAACTCGCACAAATTTCCTGCCTCAACCTGAAATCTTCCAGCTCTGCAATGCAAATAATATAATGTGTGATGAGGAGCGCGATGACAGGGATAATAATAATAATAGTGATGATGCCTTTATTCAATGAATGAGCGAATCAAGCAAGCAAAAATAAATGGTATTCAGAGCTTGAAAATCAATAGGAAGAGAAATCGGGAGGAAATGCAGGACGAATTGCATTTCTGGGGGAGTGCCATTCTTAGGAATGGTAGGAAGAAGAGATGAGCAAAGCCCATTGGGGCCGGGCACTCCTTTCCGGGCTGTGTCATTCCTGGGCTCACTCTCTCCTGTGATTATTGCATTTGCTGAGCTCGCTGCTGCTCTGTGCCTGGTCCTAGGCTCTCTGTGATCTCTTTGCCCCAACTTGATTTATGGCTCTCGTGGGCTCTCTGATTGTGTCTAAGCAGTTGGCAGGCTGCAGACCTGACCCAGGGTTGGGTAATAACTTGTCTTTTGTCCCATGCCCAGGAGGTTGGCCATTAAAAAAAAAAGCTCCAGACATCAATTTTCCTCTCCACCGAGGTGGAATTGCACAATGATGAGATGGTCTTTGCCCTCATTTATCTCTTCTTTCCCTTTCTCTTCCTCTTTTTATCTTTTTTTTCTCCTTATCCTACTGTACTTCGCTCTGTTTTTCACCCCCTTCCACTATCTGCTCCATCATTTATCACCCTCACACCCCTCTGCACCTCTCTACTTCTCCTCTCTCCCTCTCTTGCTCTCTTCTGCCTCATTTTTTCCATGTGCTTCTTTCCCATTTCAAATACTCCACACATTTTCTTGCTGTGCACAGCAGTTTGATATCCTCACCTGTAATAGCTTGCTAATGCAGTAATTCTACAAGAGACTCTTAAAAAACACAAAGCCTTGGTGGCCAGCATAACTCACCTTTTAACGTGGCTTCCCCTTGATCAGGGATTCGTTTCAGACAGGACTTTCATGTGCACAGCTCTGCCACTCTGTTAGTAACAAAAAAAAAGAGAAGAATCCTGCAACAGGTGAATACATTTCATGGCTCCGATGAGCCGGATATTTTCCCCACTTCCCACAGGTACATGGGAAGATTTAATCAGCTACCACTTCTCATGTTGAGTGTGTGCTTAAAGGATTGTGTTACATACCTGTGTCTGTGCAGAGATCTCCTGGCGAACGCCCTGGTTTGCCAGCAGGGTATTCCCATGGTGACTTGGCAGTATCCAGGGGACTTTTCCTCCCTGGAGAGATGCTGTGTAGCAAGTTTGGAGCTGATGTCCTGTTCTCTCAGGTGGTGAGTTGATGTTCCTAAATACTCTACCCTAGCATCATCAGTGCCAGTTCCTGCCCTGAGCACCTCAGCTGCTTGGACCTGGCTACTGGAGTCTCTCCTGTCAGCCCCTCCAAACAGTGCTTGCTTAGGCGAGAGTCCAGCACTGGCGGTGCCCCTTCTCTGGGCTTTTAGAATGGAGACTTCTATAATCCTAAAGGAAAAGGAGAAGCTCCTTCTGTCCTTTCCTCTCTAGCCTCTACTGATCGTGGCTGCGCCTTTGTATTGTGTTTAAATCTATGCACATCTGTTGGTAAATGAAATATGCAGAGGGAAATACTGGGAAATCGTACTTGACTTGCACATCCAGCAAGACCTGCCATTAGGAAATGTCAATTTCCTGAAGTCCTCCCTATCACCACTCCCCTATGGGCATGGGGATAGAGGAGATGAAGAAACTGAGATATTCTGTATTGCAAGGGTTGCAGAACAGGCTTTCCATGGGTCCCTCCATTGTCAGCTGGTCTCTGTTCTGATCCCCAGGCATGGGTGGATGGCAGTGTTGGATGCAGCAGCAGAGGTGATGTACCTCAGGGGAACAAGGAGTCCAGTGGCAATAGGCAGTGAGCAGCCCTTGGAGCCAGGCCCAGAAGAGCCAGCAGCAAATAAAGGGCTGCCAGGTCCTGGTTTGGGGTTGCCTGCTAATCCCAGGATGGAGAGCCCAGGTTTCATTGTTTCTAGTGGGCTGCTGAGCAATGGCAGTGAGCAGGGAGGTGTGACTTGCAAATCTTCCTGCCAGGCTCTTTTCTGAGCAGCACAAATCTGGATTAACCCCCTGCCTCGTTGCCAGGTTTAGACACAGAAGATGGGGTAGGGGTTAATACGGTGTGTCCAGTGCCAGATATTGGAGAATCTCTAAACACAATGTGAGCATGGAGCGACAGAGCAGCTCTGCTCTTTCTATTTCACGCACAGGAGGGCCATGGGCCTGAGAAGTGGTGAAGTTTCCACACAAATCACCCCAGGGACCATAATTCAGTTTTCTATTTACAAAGCTCTGAGACAATGGTTCCCTCTGCTCCACTGGCAAAAATAGTAGAAATTATACATTTTTTTTTCCTAAGAGAATGATCCAAAAGGTAATTAAGTCAATGGCCACCCCTTGCCATGAATCTTGTAGCTTTGGGATTACTGCATGGAACAGAGTGAAAACATTTGATTTAGGACTGAGATATTGTAGAAACCTTCAGGAGCAAACAGAGGCAATAACTCCATGACAAAGCACACTGTTGCTTAAAGGAGGGGTCTGAACTTTTAGCCTCTCCCCTGCCCTGAGAGAGCCTGATCCAACAGAGCCCTTGCCCGTTAGTAGTTAGACCTCTACACTACTCTACATTTCTCAATAGCAGAAGCTATCCAGCTCCATTCAAGACAAGGTCTTCAGCAAACAAGGTGGCTGGATGGTGAGGAGGGAGTCTGCAGATAGAAAGGAAAGGTACCAAAAGATTGTGGGAAGACGTATTGGCTTGCTAGCTGGGTTGTGAGGTGTCCTTCATGCGTTACTGAGTGCAGCAGTGGTTGCCATCTGGCCCACCTTCATCATCTTAATGATCCTCACTGAGACAGCTGCAAAGGGTCAAGGATCCCTGTTCAAGGGACAGGTACCTGGGCAGAAATTGGCCTGAGGAAGTCTGTGGCCTACTTTTACACTTCAGTGTCGTGCCAATACTCCCTTCACCAGCATTGTCAGACCAATGTTTTAGGGCATCCAGAGGTTCTGCAGCCTGTTGACCAGCAGGATCCAGGTTTGAATGCCAGCATTAAATAACTACAGCTGCTCGGAGAGACCATGCAAAATGTGATAGAGTCAAGCTCTCTTCAGTAGTGGCAGCTGGACTGGTTGGTGGCAGTGGGCATGAAAGCAGCTTGGGAGGTTCAGGTTGAGTGTGTGCAAAGAGTGCAAAGAGTGTGGTGCAGCACCAGGACGAGTGGCCAAAGAGGCTGAGGTCTCCAGGTTGCATCCACACTAAGCCATCATTGGTAAAATGTTAGAGATGATCTTGGATTTAACTGAGAAGGGATCTCATTCCCACATCTGAAGGGCAGGGAGGGGACTTTCACCTGCCCTTCTCCTCAGTGGCATGACTGGAACAGACTTGCCAGCCTGAAAAGTTGTGTACTTGAGTGCTGAGAAGAGAGCCAAGCCTGGAATGTCACCTGATTATAGCTGATAAGTGAGGTTTGTTATAGAAAAGCAGGTCTATCTGTCTCTTTGCTCCTGAGGGGACAAGCTCTTCAGCAAAAAAAATGAGCAGGAATGGCTGGGGGATTTTAATGGAGTTAACTGAAATTTCCACCAGGGAGTTGAAGTGTTGGCATTTAGCTGAAGAGAGGAAAACATCTAGTTTTCTTCTGGGAGAAAAAGCACACACACATTAAAAAAAACCAAACCGCCAAACAAGCCAACCAAGAAAACAGCATTTTCTGAGTGGAAGGAAGCAGCTCCTATGACATGAGATTCTGGTCTCTTGGGGTTGTGGCAGATGGACTAATGCTCTCCTTTTGTGGAGGACAGCCTGGATACTTTGAGGAGCTCTTGGTGTCACAGAGGAGTGACTGTGTGTGCATGAGCCACGTAACATCAGTTCTCTTCTTACACAGAATATATTTTATTCTAGAGTTTATGAGGGCTGATGTGGCGGTGGCTGGCCTGTTCCAGTCCCTAGAGCAAGAGGAATGGGTGCATCTCAGTAATTACAGCTGGAGGGTCTTTTTATCAGAAACAGCACTGCCTTCACCTCCCTGCTGGGAGAGGGACTCCCATGCTTTGCTTAGTGGGCCGTGACCCATTTTATGGAGGCACCAGGCAGTACTAGCACAGCAAACCCCAATTAGTTCTGGAAGCAGCACACGCAGCATTGAACTCGCTGCTGTTTTGCTCCCCAAGGCAACAGCAGGGAAACCAGGCTTGCAAATGGGCTGTTCCCTGGGTGGGCGCTGAGCATGCAGCTGTGCTGGCCAAAGAGCCATTTTCAAATGGGTTTTGCTGCTGATACCAAGTTGTGCTGTCCTTGCTTCCTGGCAGGCTGTCCAGGGTGATGCTGGAACTGTCCATGAGAGCTGTATGGCTCCAGGGCTGGCACATTCACCCTCCTGTAGCCATCAGTCTCCTCCTCTCTTGCCTGGGTATGAAACCCTTCCTCAAATTGTCCTTCTGTCATCTGGGCTGCAATGGGAAACAGGTGGAGCAGAGGGGCTGCTGAGTTATCAGATAAACCCCTTACTGGGATGCAGATTCAGGTGCAGATGAGATATCAGCAAATTGCACCAAACCTCTGTATTGCACAGCATCACCCGACAGGGGCTGTATTGTTGCAGTTGCTCCTTTCCTGCAACAGTGGTGCCCATCCCAGCCCAGTGCTGGCCCAGCAGCTCCCTGCCCTCTGGCTCTCTGCTCCCAGGGCTGTGCTTCATTAGCATCCCGATAAGTCGAGAGTTCATTGCTGAGTCTTAAGAAATTGGCAAAAATGCCAACCCTTCATGCAAGAGTAAAAATAGCCCTAATAATTTAGGCAATTAGTTAATTAGCCTCATTTACTTGAAAGCACAGAGTGGCGTGGGAAGATTTTGCCACTGTTTTTGTTAAGCTTTTTTTCCAGTCGCTTTGTTTGCTTCTCCCTTGCCATTTCCCCTGCTCCCTGACATAGATACAGCGACCCGAGATGATTTAAAGTGGTGTATTCCCTGTTCCACCTGTGTTCCTTCATCACAGGTAAATGCTGTGACACATTCAGGATGACTCATGTATCTAAACACCCGTGAGCTGGTCACTGGCCGGGATGGAGCTGCACTCAGCATCTTTTGGCACTGAGATTTCACTTTTTAGGGCTTTTTGTGTCTCAAAGAGGAATCTTACCAATGAAAGGTGGCTTACGGTCCAGGAGGAGCACATTCATAGCATCCTCTGCTTGTGCTCTGCTCCACCATGTAGGTCCATATCTAGTCCTTAGACTAAAACGACCGGGAAAAGTCAAAATAAACAGGCATTTATAGGGATAAGCAGGAGTGCTACAGTAGCACAAGGGTCAAGGTGAGGGGAGCAGGCTGCTCCTTGCCCAGCATCTCTGTGCCAGCCCTCTTCCAGGCAGGCGCTGCCATCGGAGCGGGACAAAGTGGTAATGCTCTCCCAGGTAACTGTCACACTTAATCCCAGGAACAAGCACGAGCAGATGCTTGAAAAGAGCTTGACAGCCTGAATGGCTCAGAATTCAATTTTTAAGGCAAGGTGCTCTGTGTTAAGCAGGGAAAAAGAGAGATTTGTGCTGCTGAAGGAGCAAGAGGCAGAGAAGTGTGGAAATCAGCCCTGTGAGCCAGTCCCTGCGTGCAATGGAAGAGATGCACCGTGCTCACCTGCAGAGGAGTGTTTTGGTTGGATTGCTCTTGCATGGAGGACATTGAGGGAGGTTTTATATCTCCAGATCCTGCACCCTGCTCAAGTCTTGCCCCCCAGCATCTCTCTGGGTCTGTCCACACTGAGATCTCATAGTGAGCAGGACATCCATGTGGATGGATGGATGATGGCATCCATCTCCATGCTGGCAGAGGCATGTGCTGCAGTCTGGTATATTGCTGAATGTTTGGAGCCTCTCTAGGCATCCAAACCAGGGCAGTTTCATTGTGGTTCAGCAGGCTCAGCCACCATTAGGGATGAGAACTGTCTACCTAAGAGTCACACTGGGCCTGCTGGGGTAGAGTGAGCCCCTCACTCAGCAACCAGCCCTCCTCCACCAGGTCTGGGGACAGCTGGTGGTCGTCTTCCCTGCCTCTGGCTAATGCGAGTTGCATCTCCCATGCGTTATTCACAGGGGGAGCTGAATGAAACGTCTTCCTGATTTATTTCTGAAGATATTAGATCTTCTCAGGTTGTTCATCTTCTCCAGAAATGACAGCTCCCAGGCACCTGGGGATAAATGGTGCCTTGGAACAATTCCGTTGTTTCTATTCCAGGCAACAGGAATTCCTCAGATCTTGACATCAGTCCCCAAACCCCGGCGTGTTAGCATAACCTCCAGACAGCTCTGAGTTTCTTGACCCAGAAAAAGGACGGGATTTATTGTGGACCCTGGGAGAGCGGTGTCCTTGCGGCTCTGCCCTGCTGGCGTGCCACGTCCCGTGCTCGTCCCGCAGAACCGGCTGGAATCTTCTTGTCGAAACAGCTCTCCGTCAGCAAATGCCACATCCACGGAAGGGGCTTTTGTGTGTGAAATCAAATCAATGTTGATTAATTTTCATTTTGGAAAAGAGGACAAAAAAGACCCGTTAAAAATGTCAAGATGCCTTCTTTTTCATTCTTGCAAGAAGAGCTCCAATTTTTTATCTCTTAATGACCTTTTGTTTAAAGCCTTTGTCTTTTATAAGACGTATTCAAAAAGAGATGAAGCAAAATGAAGTGTTAAACATCTTCTGAAGCGAAATTTGGCCATTCCCATGACTGGATTTGTTGTTTTTTTTAACTTAAAGGGAGGGATTACATTTCTTCTCTCTCTGCCTTTGTTGCCCCGAGGAGCTCACAGCTATGGGTGGAAGCTGGAGAAGGTGACTCCGATGCACAGGACAATGGAGCAGAGCGTTCGCTGCTCATTTTTAGGGCTGGTTTCACACACGTGAGGAGTTTCTTTTCCTCTCTTCCTTTTTGTTTTTAATTTTCCTTTTTGCCCTGGTTTTGCACCAAGCTCTTGCATTCTTCAAAATCATTCATAGAACTTAAAATAAAAGAAGGTTTTTTAAAGTCCCTTGATTCTAATAGAAAAAGAGTTCCCTCCGGTTTTGTTTCCCTTCCTTCATTTCCCTGTTTTTCTTCAGTCCAAGTAGAAAGTGTGAGAGTGGGAGGGAAAGGAGAAAGGAGTTGCTGAAGAAAACTGAACGTTTCTACTTTTCCCTTGAAAGAACCAGGGTTGAACTGGATAATGTCCTTTCAACTTAAATAATAATAATAATAAAACCAGGAGAAAGTTTCGGCTGAAGGGAAAACATAAATGGTCCACGTGAAAACGGTTTGAGGGACGAGCAGCTCTTCTCAATGTTTCTCCTCCCCATCCTCATGAGATTCCCTTCGTTTGATGCAGTCCTGGTGCCTCCGTGAACATCGTGGAGTTAAAGCTGGAATAAAGCACTGTCTGCTGCTGGAATAATGAACCCACACGGACAGTGATCACCTCCGGAGCTGGAATGCTGCCCATCGGCAGGGCATGAGCATTGCTTGTGCACTTAATGAAATCTCCTGTCTTAATTGAGGCTGTGAGGGACAGTTTCAAAGTCGTCAAGCCTCTATTAAATCTGCCTCTCTTTGCGTTGCACGGAGCAGAGCTCTCCGTCTCCAGCTTGCTGTTGGCTCTCCTGGCACTGCATCCCCCACATATGTCTCTTGCTGGAATTCCTTCTCCCAGCCTCCAGCGCTCGTCTGTCTCCAACAAGTCGTGGCCGAGCCCAAGGAACACATTAGCTGCCTGACCTGGTTCCAGCCAGGTGTGAAGAGATGCGGTGGCTCTGGCTCTGCTCCACCCTTCCTGACCATGTGAGGAGAGGCAGAAGGCTTCTGCTCTCTCCACCAGTTCACATCATTCAAGTCTACTAAAATATATATATAAAAAAAAAACAACCCAAAAAAACCTCAGCGGGGATAGGAGTGGTGAGAGGATAGATAGGAGAGAGCCATTCATGGGGAAAGCCAGGCAGGTTAAAAGACATTTGCCAGGCTGAACAAAAGAAAGCCCTTCAATTAGCTGTCTGCCCCGGGAACTGAGCAGGAAGAGATAAAAGAGATAAAAGAGATGCTCTTGCAGATGCAAGGGGAAATTGCTGACCTCGAGGTGGCAAGTGGGCTAGGAGCCGGGCGTCCTCATCACAGGGGCTCAGCACACGCTGCAAAGTGGTGCTGCAAGGGGGGACCTTCCCTCTTTTCCCTTTTTCCCAGCTTTTCCCTTCCTGTGCTGTCTCTGGAGACTTCTGCCATCCACAGCCACTGCATGAAAGGTCCAGTGCTCATGTCTGGAGCATGTGCCTGGGAGGCAGTGGGGCTGCTGTGCAGATCACAGGGGGCTCAATGCCCCCAACCCTCATCTCCCAGAGCCCACCCCAGCCCTGCACCTCCCATCTATCCACCTCCCTATCAGCATCTGGGGGCATTTGTCACTGTTTTGAGAAGCTAAGGGAAGGGAAGGAGCAGCTGTTCTGCCTCCTTGGGCTTGGAGCATCCGCTCCTCGCTCACACACACACACAGGTTCCCTTCACCTAACAAACAATTATTTAACAAAGTATGCAAATAGTATAATTACTGTTATTTGTTTAGCTGTTATAAGCGTTTGAAATGTAAATGTCAACTTTGGGATTTTTGCAGGGTACGCGTGTGCTGTTGTTGGCCTTCTCTCTCTCTCTCTCTCTCTCTCTCGTGTTCTCCCTGGATTACAATTTGATGAATTTCTCCTCATCCGAGGGAAATAGAAAAAAAAAAAGAAAAATAGAGTTAATGTGATTTCTCTGCGATTACAGCAGAAGACGCTGAAGAGGGGATTACTCACGGTAACTTCTCTCAGCAGCTCTGAGTGGGAGGCAGGATTCGTTACACCGAGCAGAGAAACAGAGAGGGAGCGTCGTGCCGTTGGCTGCGTGATGCTCTCAGTGGTGCCAGGGCTTCCCTCCTGGGAGGGGGCAGCAGTGCTGGGACCTCTGCAGAGGGTTGGTAGCATCCTGCTCCTGTCTTGCTGCAATTTGCTGTGCAGTCTAAAATGTGGTTTTCTAAGAGGTGATGTTTCCTGTGCAGTAGGCTGGAGGAGCAGAAATCACCTCGTGGCTGCCCTGGTGTGGGTTTATCCGGAGCACTGGTGCTCAGCAAAGGGTACATCCCACTATCGCTCATCTTGGCTGAGATTTTGGTGCAAGCTGAGCACTGAGATGGTCATTCCTACATTACAGTTTGAGCATTTGATCCAAGGTTTGGTACCATAACCAGTGCAGGGCTTGGACAGTACATCAGTGCTAACAAGCAGGTTTTTCAAAACTGCTCTCAACTGCTGGTCCATACTGGGAATGCTTTTACAGGCAGGACAGGGCCATGTGACTTCAGCACCTCTGCTGTTGGCTCATAGTATCCCAAAACCACCAGGGAGGTACCCAGCCGTCCCCAGGCTTGAAACCTTTTCCAGATGCACAGCTACAGGATGAATCCCCTTGGATGCACCAGCTGGCAGCAGGCCTGGCACCAGCTTTCTGTTCACTTGGCTCTAAAGCCAGCCAGGGTGTTGGAGGGAAAATGGAAAGGCTGCATCGCTGCCTTGCACCAGCAGCCCAGCTCCTCTCTGTGCAGCATGCCAGGATGCAGAGCTTATGGCTTTCAGAGAAACCTCAGGGCAGCAAGGGGATGAAAGGTTTCCATCTCCACAGTGCAAACCAGGAGAGCTGGGCAGGACCAAGTGGTGAGCACAGCAGCGATGTTGTTGGGGCACTGGAGGGAGCACGGGCTCTCTGGACAAATATCCAGTGCTCTGTTCCCGGTGCAGGTACCTGCAGCCCCAGGCAATGCCACCAGTCCCCAAGCTCTTGCCCCAGACTGTTGGACCATGGGGTGGAACTGGCAAGCCACTTTTTTCTTAATTACAAAGACAAGAATCCAGTGACCTTCAGCAGATTTCATAGCCCAGCAGGCTCGTGTAATTGAAGCTGGTGACGATTGGTCACGGCTCTAGGCTCTCCCTATCTATTTCACTCCCTTTTGCTCCCTCAATCTCTCTTATCCTGTATTTCTCTCTACTTCCCCATTATCTCATTACTTCTGTGCCTTACTCTCAGCCAAAGGCCTCCCCAGCATGGGGAGGCACCTCAGGATCTATTCATCTTCAAAGGATTTAGGGTTTGCCTGTTGCAGTACTTTCTCCACATCCATTATCCAGCACAATCTCTCTTCCCTTGACCAGGAGTCCTCCACCTACCAGAAAATTCCAGCTCCAGGAGTTATCATAAATAACGCCTTGTTGCTGTCAATACCCCCACAGCGGACTGAGCTCCAACTCCCAACTTCTCACCCTCATCAGGTGAAAGTTGATGCAACATTATCATTTTTATTTAAATTCCCTTGTAGGTGGCAGGTTCAATGCTATTAGCATATTTCAATTCAAGCCATTCTTATTTTAATTAGCTTTAAGTAATTAGTTCTAATTCATAGCCATTTTTTGCTCCGCATATTTTGGGTTATTTACTTCCCCTGCTAAGTAACAATTTGATGTAATTATGTGCTACTCATTCTTTCTATTTACATATGCTCACTCACTCAGATTTCCTCGTTGGAATTTCAACAGATCCTTTGAATTCCCTTTTTAATTGTTTTCTGAGTTGTCAGTGGTGTGGAAATTGTGGGGTGGCGAGAGAACTGATTCTCTTCTGTGGACAGCCCTGGTGCCAAAGGCAGTGACAGCGCGTGGGAGCACCTGGGCTGGCAATAGACCGCTCTTGGCAGGGAAGGTCCATTGCCAGGCTTTGTTTCTGGCAGGATGGATTCACATATGAAAGGAGTTTGGGGACCATATCCAACTCTCTCTGTCTTTCTCCTGGGCTGCGTTAGCCCTGATGCCAAAGGCACCAGTCGTCATTGCCATTTCCATTTGTTTTCTTTGCACAGACGAAGGTGTTTGCAAATGGCCTGGGCTTCCAGAAGGGCTGCACTTCCATCTCTAAAAGAGCAGCTTCTAAAGTGCTACATTTTTGTTTTTATTTTCTAAGTTTTGAGTACTTTCAGCAAATGCGGCACATCTGTATACCTCAGTTTCTTACCTTGGATGTACTTTTATCTCAGCAACCATTATCGTAAGTTCCTCCAAGGGCCATATTTTTGTCTTCAACCTCTTTCCTCAAGGATTGCCCTTCTCTTAGCACCTTCTCCATAGCTGAGATTCTCAGAGGATCGCAGTTCATCCATCTGAGGCTTTTTGCTGATCATCTGGTCTAAAACCACCTCTTTCACTCCCTTAAAGCTTGGTTCTGAGTGGCCTCACTTAACGTGCCTTCCTACAAAAGTGTGGATTTTACGTTCACGCAGAGCGTGTGCATACACGTGTGTATATCCCTAGCAACTTCTAAGTGCGTTATCCAACTCCAGCCAAACCTGATAGAGGAAAGCCATCTCAAAAATAGCAAGTTCCCTGAAGGTTTGAGCAGACAGGCAGAGGTAGGAGAGAGATGCCCTACTTCTACCGAGGAAAAGCTGCCACGTTGTGCTGAGGCTTTACTCTGGGTGCTGGAGAATCCTTTTGGGAGAGCATCACTTCCACCAGCACACACACCTTCTCCAGCAGCCGCGTCAATCAAGCTCAAGGCAAGCAGGATTTCCTGCTTCTGGTGCTCATGGAACTACTTGTTTTTTTCTCAAGCAGCTTTCCCACCAAATTCTTATCAGCCCTTTGAATCCATGTACCATTAGCAAATGCTGCTCGCTTCATGAATATGCACGTTCACAATGCATAGCATTGGCTTAACCGCTCCCATTGAAGTTGATAATAAAACTCCTGCTGACTTCAAAGAGAACAGAGCCAGGCAGTGCTGAGCGCTTTGGAAAATCCCACCCCTGGTTGTTATTTTATTTTTAACACATCTACTCAGGAGCTGTGGGATGGAGCTAAATACTCAAGAACGAGGAAAGAGGAGAAAAAGGAAAGATCAAACAGGCGAAAATGAGAACCTGGATTCTGAAGCAAATATTTCCCTGGATCTGAAGCTTACAGCAGAGCAATTCTCCTTTTGTGTGAGGAAGGGTCACAAGCCGCTGCCTCGAGACATGAGGGAGCGCACCTCAAGCTGGATGCCTTCCACGGTCTGCTCATGGAGGCCATTGGAACAAATGCAATGTCTGAACCTTCATCAAGTCTACACGAGCACACGGGTTGCAGTGGAACTGCTCCTCTAATTTCTGTCCCAACAGTGGCAGAACACCACCCTCAGACATAGGTTTGGGATTTGGGTGGCCCTGTGTGGAATCAGGGGTTGGACTCAATGGTCCTCATGGGTCCCATCCAACTTGGGACATTCAGTCAGTAGCACGTGTTTAAATCCTAGCACACACGAATGATTTCAACTGGGCAGAACTCCCTCCTATTTACCTGTTCTGCTGAATCAGGGCATGTTCTCCTTGCAGGGACTTTGTGTTTTAGTGTTAGCTATTTTGGTATCATCTTCTTCTAAGATTATTTCCAGTGGAGAGAACACAATACTTTTCATTCCAGCAGTATTTTTGGTAACAGTTACTATTTCCTGACAATGTGTCTATATTTTAGGACAAAACCAAATTACATGTTGGAAGCTCCTTTCCCCACTGCAGTTCCTCCAGCACTACTCACGAGTCAGTAACATCAAAACCATAATGTGGAAGAGGCACAATAGAAGCTATATTAAGTTATATACAGATTTGCCATCCAATTGCATGCCGTAGCTACTTGATCATGTTATATTATCAATCCATTTCGGCTGTACATTTGAAAAAACAGCTGCTTCTTTCTTGATGGTTGACTTTAATTCAGTTCTTGGAAGAGTTTTATCTCTAGTTTTTGTCTGGGGAGAGCAGAATTCCACTACTTAGCAGTGTTTCAGTACAATATGATTTTGTAGTTGTGAAGTTGAGTGATGAAGGGTATAGGCTAAAGGACCTCTCACTGTTACTTACATTAATTATTCTTCTGGTTTTTTTCCTGTTATTACCAGTTCCTTGAAACAGATACCTTGAAAATCTTGAAGTCAAAGCTATCAGGAGTCAGGCTAAAAGCATAGACAGATATTTCCTTTGTTTGCTCCTCTGCCTACTGCCGTGCTCCACGAGTCTGTAAACATACAATCTAACTTCTGCAGAGTTAGAGGCTGTATTTTCAGCACCAAAGATCATAGCTAAAATCCTGCTCCCTCACTTCAGCTCTCTGTATTCATTGTTAGAGTACAAATACTTTGTGTAATGCCCTCTTCTAGGCTGTTTCAAGACCTTTAGGAGAAAATAGGATGATTCTAATTGCAGAAAGTTTTATTATCTCCTATCTTGTGCCTAGTTTTTTTTTTTAATGGTTCATTTTCCCTTACTCTGTACCTTGATCAAACTTTGCACTGCTATAATTAAGTCCAGTTGACACAGTGTAAGGCCCTGTGTTACCTTATCTGACAGATTTTCCTTGAGGGCAGATTCCTTACACTTAGTCATGATACAAGGAGATGGAAAGAATCTCAGGTTGGGTTTGATACAAGTTATTCCTAACTTCCATCTCAGATATCTACTATTCTGGCCAGCACTTTTAGTTGAAGTTTGATGTATTTGATGTTTTATTATTAAAAAAAACACCTAAAAGAAGAATTACAATTGGAATCTTTTCTAAGCACCAAAGAGATCTTGATTAGTTGTAGAATGAACCCATAGAAGAAACAAAGTCAGGAATAAATGAGTTCAGACAAATGTTGCATTATCTACCTGGTTGGAAACCCATACGTTGTCCTAGGCTACAGTTTCATTCTGAAACTTAGATAAAAGCATCCTATATGACCAAACTTCTCCACAAATTAAACCTGTCCCAGGAGGTAGTTGTTGGGTTTTTCTTAGTGTAGGCAAGAGATGACAGTTTTTGTTTTGAGCTTCCAAAGTCATCGTTACGTACAATCATTACTTTTTTTGAATACTTCTTTTGGAGCTTGGTGCCTGCCCTACACCAGTTAATTCATGGAAATCTAAAGAAAAGAATCGAAGCAAGATGGCATCAGAGATATGGAAATAGAGCATCTGGGAAGAAAGGGTTGGTTTTTCCAACATTCCCCTTGAAATTATTTTTTTTCTGCCAGATGAACAGATGCAGTGAAAACAGACAGCCTTATCTGCAGCCTTTTTGGGGGGAGGTTAAACAAGTGAATCATCTACCCAAACATTATTTTATTTGGCTAAATATAAGATATTTATAGCATTGCTAAATATAAAACCAAGCGCAAACAATAAAAAGGCAGCGTTCATGAGGAATGACCACTCTACACAGTCAGATGCTTTTACTGTACCCAGAAGTATTTATACATTCCTCTTTCTTCACTAAAGAAGTGAACTGGGGGGCTGTGCATTGGGAGGGGGGAGGGGTTATATCAGACAACAGCCCTGATGTGTAATATTTTGGTTGGATTCTGTGGGCTAAAGACACATCTGCTTTAAGTTTCCCTATGTCTCCTCTTGTGAGGTATGTTGTCATTATTCACATTTTGAAGTCTGCCTTTTCCTTGTATTGTGATACAAATTCTCAAATGGATACCTGCAAAGCCTAAAAGTTTAGCAGTAGTATGATACAAGAATTTGTAGCTTACAGGAAATAGAAAGATTTTGACACTCGTTTGCAATTTGAATAGAGTAATATTTATATAATTTAAAAACGCATTCCAGGTTAATTTTAATGGCACTCAGATATTAACGTTTGAAGGTTTTATTTTGGGTTAAAAATAGAATTGAAAATTTCTTCTAAAGCATCAAAATGAAAAGCTCGATGTATTCAAGTATTTCTAATTCCTTTAACACGTACTCATTGATGCCAGGAGAAACTTTAGATTTGCTCGAGTGCAGTTTTTGGTAGGAAAGTACCATTACATCTCAGCACCATTGCCTGGCTGGAAGGCCAACCGGTCACCAGCTTTGCCAGGAGTTAAATACCTTTTAGCTCTTTGAGCGCTACCACGATAGTACAGCGTTGGGGCGTTTTGTCTTCTCCCTGTTTCCTGACTGAGCCACGTATCCTCATTTAAATAGTTTTGCATTTGTTCTGGGTCATTTCCATGTTTTTGTTCACCTCCAGGAGCTCCCTTGTAAGGAGACGAGCTGAACTCTTTCATCTTACTGCCCCTTCCACAGAAACCTCTATTGGCCATTTTTGTTTGTGTGTTTTTCCTTTTTCCCTTGACTACGTAGAGAGATTCCTGTTGGACTTCTTAGTATTCTGCCTCACTTTTGGTTTGCAGCATTCAGCTTTGCAGGTTGAAGCCTTTGTGTTTCTTTATCGAGGGAAGAAGCTTTTTGTAACCGCATTTTCTTTACATTGTTAGTGATTCCAAGCATTCCCCTGAAATCAGAGCTTTTGCTGCATCTTGTAGGATAACATCATGAGTAATCCTGAGTCATTTAATTTTACATATTCTAAAATATCTTCTCTAAGATGGTCATACTGACATTTGTGTTCTCTGTCAACATAGTATTTAATACTGACTCTAATGCCATGTTTTCCCTGCCTTCCAGTGCACAGTCTGAACCAAAAATATACCGTTATCTGAATGTTTTTGATCAAATATTTAGATGCTGGTATGCAAGATGATTATTGACTTTTCAATTGAATGATGGAGTCTTCTGCTGAAATCAGTTTCCCTTACACATTCACCAGCTGCATTTAAGAACTGGCATTTGGCTAGCACTTTTCAGTGTTTAAAATAGAAAAATGTCTCATGTGGTGTCTTTCCTTAAGAGATCTCCAACGCTGCAGAAACATCAGCCTGTTTTCAAATACAGGAAAATATAAGCACAGCTGTAGAACCTTGTCCCAGGTCACTCAGTGACTGAAGCAGGCAGAAAAAGAGAAACCAAGCCACTAGTGATGAATTCACCCTCCTGGACCACTTATCCTTTAAGTAAATCTGTTCCATTTACAGGAGCCTAATTATATCACTAGGCTCTAAGAAGTGCATGATGTGCATATGGACATGTATCTGAACAAGGAGATAGCTGCATGGCTCCACATATTTGTATCACTTTTGATAGAGACCAGTGAACTAAGTCTTGCTCAGTCCTCTCTTGAGCACATTCCCATGAACACCATCAACATCCCCTTAAATAAGGGTGATCCATCTTGATTCTACAGATGAGTCAAGAAAAAGCTCTGTTTCTTCTGGCAGGTGAAGGCCAACTGGTCTAGAGAACTGACATCTCTGCAGTGTTTCCATAAGGATCCTCTTGCCTTTCAGGTGTTTGCTTTCTGTCATCAGCTGCATTCTGCATCTTTCTGTCTCTTATACACCCCAGGAAAGAACACCAATTTTTCTTCTTACTAATCAAAGCCCACTGCTTTAGGTAGTTAAGAAACCTTCATCTCTATCTTTGGCCTCTTGAATTTCATTCCCACTCTTCTTGCATGCTCATTGGTTTTGGAGAAGAGCTCTCAGTAGTTTAGCTGCCTTCTCAGAGCCACTTCCAAACATTTCCAATAGAAAGCTATTTATGGGTGTGTAATGCTACAATGTGATGGAAAGTACAGCAGCAATGGTGGGGTAGCCAGTCCTAGACTACAGTAAATGAGCACAAGCCCAAACATAGCAGCCATAAACACAGAAACAGAGGAAGAAAATCTGCTTACCTTTAGAAGACCTCAGGTAGGCAGGGATTGCCAGCAAGATCCCCCTCACCTCCCCTGCCAACCCTTACATGAGGTCTGGGAAGGGGTGGATCCTGGCTCCACCCTTCTAGTCACTCAGGTGCATTGCATTGCATTGCTTACACCTGAGCTCCCCTGGGTTGGCCCTGCCTTCCCACCAGGTGCTCAGTCACTGGTTCAGACCATGACTTAGCATTTCTGCTACAGGGCAGCAGTCTGGTAATGTCTCTTTCCATTTATTCCCCTATTCCCATTTCATTGTCTCATGCTGGCCTTTGAAGTTGCAAAGCATGGGTTTGCTGTAGAGTTCCTGCAGTCCTGTGGAGCTCTAGCTGTGGGCTTTGCACAGATAGCCTACCCAAACTGTAACAGCAGCAGTGGAAGCTGGAGAGTTTGGGGCACGATGGCTCTGTGAGAGGTACAGATCCCACTTTACTGAGTGGACTGAAATTGGCCCCCACTACAGTTTTGTCAGTAATAATCTCATTTGTTTCTGGAAGACTGATAGCACAATACCCCCATGAGGACAACGGAATTATTTTTAGAGTTGGATTAGCAATAGGAACTGGACAGGTAACAGCTAAAACCATTCTTGTCTCCGTATTTTATTTTGATACATTAAAAGATCTTTCAACCACACCGATTCTACCGTGCCCTGCTCGCTCACATAACTGCCCAGTTTATTGTCACTGCAGTTTATTATCACTGACACCAGCCCGTGGCAAAACTAGGAAAGGAGACATTTCTATACAAAATAGCTCCCAAGGCTGCAACCAAACCCTAAAAATTGTGAGACGTGGCTGCTCGAAACTGGGAAGATGGGTGGAAGAATATATCTGTTTGTTCAGAACTTGGTTGTTTATTTTTGGATGCTTGGGATTTCTAATCTCAGGAAAGTCCAAACTTAGTGAAAGAAAGGATGAATCCCTCTGAAAGAGTACGCTCAGCTGAGAGAGTGGTCTTGCAACCTGCAGGGCAGCATTCTGGAGCTGTTGGGTAATTTGTACCTTTTGCATGACATAAATGAATTAGATGAGGTGATCAGGCACCTGAGTGTCCCAGGTCTCAGATAAATATTCAGACCACCACAGCATGTGCCTGTGATGAGGAAGGAGAGAGGATTTCTACTCATCCATCTCCTGTCTGCAGAGAGCTCTGCTCCTCTCATGTCTCTTCCCCATAGGCACTGGCCAAGCGCTCCTAACCTACCACTGTTGTGACACTGCACTGCCACAGCTTGGGTTGCTCTCACTGCCTCATTCTAGCGATAGAAAGGTTAAGTGCCTAGGCTAAGTTCATCATCTAGACTCCTCCATAGTGGTAGAGAAAGTTCAACACCTCCAGAATGTAATTCATCCCATCCAAAAATAGATGTTTAAGACAGGAAGAATGAATCACTCTCTGGGGGTTGGTGTGCATTTCTGTTCACTGATGATAAAAGAAGTCTAGACAATTACCTTAACCTAGACATCCAGCTGTAAGATACCTTCAGCTGTGTGAGATCTAGCTATGCTTTTAGGTCCCTGAAGACAGATTTCAAAACCCCTGTTCAAATGCGAAGTAGCTTTCTGATTTCCCTGCTGCTTTCAAGATGAAGTCACTTTTGACAATCAGACTTTCTTCGTCTCAGTGAGACACATATGGCAGTTTTACCATAACTGAATAGCTTTTTAATGAAAGGGTTTTTACCCTCAGTCCCATCTGGGAATTGTCCATGAGAAGTTGATGATGGTTTCAGGACTATTTCTTTCTATTACTCGCTGAATCATTGCCATCATTAAATATTGCTGCATAATTTCCTCGCAAGGAATCTGTTTCACATAGATAATATTCAGAATGTGGTCCCCGTTGGTTACTTTGATTGAATACATGCCACACCGCATGTCCTCCATGAGCGTAAGCACAACTCTCCAGCTGGTCAGTTGCAAACACTCATGTTTGTGAGTTCATTTCTCATGCTCTGACATCTCTCATCCTCACTCCCAATGTCATATTTCCTCATTTTTACCTCTTTTTGTGCTCATTTTTTTTAAAGCACTTGGGGAAAGTTAGACGGGGAAAGTCAAGGGATGATTGCAGAAGGAAAGGGAAAAGGCAATAGTGCAACAAGAGCATAAAGCATAGAGTTCATCCAGGGAGCCCTGGAGGAGAAGGCTCCTTGCTTTTGGTGGCTCTGCAGAGAAGAACATCTCCGTTTACCTTGAAATATTTTTGAAGGCATAATAGCTTTGATTTTTGCTTTTACATTATTATTCACCCTTGCCTGTCTTAAAGATTCAGTTGAATATGAAAGCATAGTCTTCAAGGGAAATATCGATATATTTTCACCATAACCGTTAAAAGAAGTCCCTTCTCAAGATTCCTTTTCTGGGGGCAGGCAGTAAGCTCAGATGAAACCTGAAGCTGAATTTATTTTTTTGCAAGTGCATATGAATTTTCAAGTTGCCAAAATATAATAATAATAATAATAATAAAGTTATATAACATATATAGTTATAACTACTATAATAACTATATTATTATTATTATTATTATTATTATTAGCCCAGTGATGCTACAGGTGTCTCTTGGACATCTGCCCACCACTGCTGGTGGGAGCCCGTGGTGCCATCTGAGCCAAAGAGATGGATATGTTTCACTCAGGGAGTTCCCCGCTTCAGACCTCGCTGTGACAGCTCCGAGCGCAGCCTGCCAAGATTCAAGCAAATATTCAAGGAAAGGTTGAGGTATTCACTGAGCTTGAACTATTGTACAAGAAATACCCCGAAGCAAAAACAGAGCTATGAGACACCATCACAAAGAGTCGCTTCCCCCACCCCGGCAGGCACCATGCTGTACCAGACAAACTCCTCCAGATAGGATCCAGGCAGAGATGT
>JANHGO010000402.1:0-41317 GCA_024606505.1 Aquila spilogaster
CAGCTCCCTGCAGTGCGTACTAATGGCAGCAGGTTGGTACCATGAGCCCCAGACCACGACTGGCTTTACAACTCGCTACATTTGCATTGGGAATTGCAGAAACAGATCATTTTGCCCCAAGGTGGGAATTGGTGGCTGATTGGAGCAATCCCAGCCTACAGCAGCTTCTCTCCTAAAATTAGTGTAGCGGGACTGAGCCCAGAAATTTAAGGGACAGCACATGAGGTGAGATGTCTTTGAGTGTATTTTTCGTCTGCGAGGACAGGGATTTGGGCTCCTGCTGCATTTTTCATCAGGTGGGAGCCACAAGCTAGGAGCAGAGAGGCATGGTGAGGGTGGGAATGGGAGAAGGGCATGGTGTCACTGCTTGGTGCCACAGCTGTGTTGGGACAAACTGAGGGACAATTTGCTGTGGGATCCCATGAAGATCAGGGTGGGAGCTCCTTGTGCTGGAGCCCCCTCACTTGCTGAGTGAGGCTGCCTTGTGCCTGCACTTTTCAGAGGCCACATGCCCAAATCATCAGGCAAAAGGTCTGAGTTTATTTTTTTTCCTGGCCACTTATGTGAATTGGATCTCAGTCCCCCACTTTTCACCTTGTGCCACCAACACCTTTCTGGAATAAATGCAAAGCGGGCGTTCGGCTATGCCTACACCTCACCACAGCTCTCCTGGGGCGGTTTGTCATGCTGCATACTTCCCAAATGATGCAACCCAACCTCTCCGCAGCGCAGACAGAGAGGTGCAGGGCACGGCCCGCTCTGCTCCTGGTCAGTGCTTGAATTGCTGCAAAGGGGCAGTTGCCGTGGGCATGGGTTTGGTGCTGGGTTACCCCCAGGGGCCGGTTAACTCCTGGAGCCTCCTCTTAGCAATGCAGCCTGCAGCTGGGAGCCGCTTGCCGTTCCAACGTGTCTGCAAGGGAAACTTTGGCACCAAATGGTGTGCCCTGTAGCGTAGCTCAACAGGTTTGTAGCGTGCACCCAGCACAGGCACAGGCCCAAGTCAGCACCTTGAGGCAGAGGGAGGAATCGCCCGCTTGCTTCACTCTGTCTTGGCTTTGTGAGGACAGTTATGACATGGCACGGCCAGGCTGCATGTGCCTGTGCGACAGCCCCGTGCAACCCCACGTGTGTGCATGTGTCAGGGCCACACCGGCACTAAGCCCAGGAGCGAGTCTGTAATCCCTCTTAAATCTGGTACCAGATCTGATTCATCCTGATTTTTAACTCCTGGGGTCAAATTCTGCACGACTGATTCATGCCTGGTGCACGCCTGGTGAACGCGGTAAACTGGAAGCTCAGTCCTGCCTTGAAGGGCACTTATGCCTTTTCTCGTACCGGGTAAAGCTCTTCCCCTGCACTGAAGAGTTGTGCAGCCCACGGTATGTGGGAAGGAAGCATCCTCAGCGTCGTGGAGAGCTGTTCTCACTCTTGGCACTGTTTTCCCTCTTCTACTTTTCCTGCCAAGCCTCTCTCCTCCCACGCTGTCCTCGTGTAACATGGAAACCTGCCGCAAGTGGAGCTGATGGCTGGAGGTGGCTTTGGGGTGCTGCTGGGTGTAGGGAGGAGGCGGTCGGGTGCTGGGGCCGGTGGAGGTTTCTGAGCAGCAGCCATGGCCGTGGGTAGCCCCAGCTCCATGCACTGCTGGACCTGATCTTCCCTCCCCTCCCACAGACCTGGGAAGAGTCATTCATGTCATAGGCAATGTGGGCAGGTGCAAGATAATTACAATTATAATTGTCATCATTGAATGTATTGATTATGATGGTGCCTGATACAGGCCTACCACACCCTCTGTTGCTATCAGCACCCAGGGCTTGGCTCCCCATCTGGTCCAAGGCTGCAATCTTGCCCTTTGCTCCTACTCTAAAACCTGATACCAAGTCCCAAGCTGGGAGAAGACCAGAGGAAAGGAGGCGTTTCGCTTTCCTTTTGGTTTTCATTTGGAAGCTTCTAACTCTGTCACATTAGGGTTAAAAGCTGGGTGCTGGACTAGTGTGTCTTACTGGCTGAGATATAAATGCTGAGATAAAATACCAGGCTGGTGCAACAGCAAACAGGTGGGAAGTGCTGAAGGCCAGATCTTGGGAGCGTGATTCTCCTTGTTTCTGTATTTCCCGTGTTTGCAATTGTAGGAAAAAAACCTTGTCTCCCTGAGAGCTGAATTAGCCCCTCTGTAAGCAGAGATATGGTTACACCATATCTCAGCTTGGTGATTATAGCCGTAATAAAATACTTGTAACAATTCAATCGCTTGAATTTTTTTTTTTTTTGCTTCTCTTCTTCTGACGGTGACTCACTTGCTAGGAGGTCCTACACTTCTTTGGTTTAGCCCCTCTGCTTTGGCTTTTCTGCTTCTCTGCCCTTCACAAAATTGTTCGTGTGTTCACAGGTTGAGCTGTTTTGGGAAGATCCTATAACCTCCCATTTTTACAAGTTAAATGTGTTGAATTCCTGCAGCTGCACATGGAAAACATCCCCACTGTGGATGTCCCTGGTGCTTGTCCAGGAGAAACCATCTTTGGAAACCCTGGCTGGTACGAACTGCCTTCTGTAGCAGGAGAACAGTTTACACTGAATCTGATGGAGTTTTTGCAATCTAGTAGCCTGAAAATTCAAATGAATATTTGCAGCCACATATTTGGTAACATGTTGCTCCGTGCATAGGGAGTGGAGGGAGGTGATATGGGTTTTACTCCTGCCTCTCCCACATAGTTCCTGCCTGCAGGACAGTTTATCTCTAAAACACTGCATACAGTTCTGTGTTTCTTTGTTGTTTTTCTTCCTTAGGAGCATTTATTAGGCAACAGATGTGTTTGGACAGTTTTGATTTTGCAAAAGATCTTGGAATTCATAATTGGGGTCAGAGGTTGCGGAGCATCTTTGTTCCCGTGTAGTCACCAGGGTGAAGATGGTTATTTGTGTTGTGGCAGCTATTAAGAAACCCGGTCATTGTCCACAATTACATTGCGCCAAGGGCTGTACAAACACGGGTGAATTAGGATGGCTGTCTTGTTGGATGCTTAGTGTTTTGGGGGAAGTAAGACCTTAATCCTTCCTGGATTTGGAGGTGGAGGATCAGTTGGTGTAAAGTGGCATCATGCCATTGACTCTGCCCAAGCTGTGTCAGGTGAAACAAAATTTTGATAAGAGCATTTCTTGTTGATGACTGTGCTAGATTGTTTCTCTCCTTCCTTGCTCCATTTACTTTGCGTCATTATCCTTTCACCTAGGCATGAATCAGGCCCACAAACTCCTGTAATAATGCTGAGTACTGTTGCACTAGTTTTATTTCAGCTCTTATAAACTGGTGGTGTTCCCTTGACTGCAGTGAAATGACCTCACAGTTTCCATCTGCTCTGAATGGGGCACATTAGCTTGCAGTTGAGTTAATTAGGAGTAGGGGAAGATCTTGTCATGCCACATGCAATCTCATTGCTGCAGGCTGTAGTGAGCAGGGATGAGTTTAACCAAGGAGTGGACCAATAATGGGGAGGGAGGACCATCAGCAGGAGTTAAACGTGCTGGTCAAGATGCAACCTCCAACTTGGGAAGGGTTAAACAGCTGATGGCTGGAGAAATGTGGCTAGAGGAAGGATCACTGCATAATTGCCCTGTATTTTGGGGCTGGCCAACATGTATTACTGGCTTGAGATAGATGGACTCTGATCTGACCTGGCTTGCCTGCTCTGTACCATGCAAGTATCCACAGAGGTTAGATCAGATCAGCTGTTAGGAACTTGAACAGACCAACAGATTCAATGGGCAGGACTCAAAAGTTGCATGTGATTTTTTTGTGAGGACAGAACATGGATTTTTCCAGTCTCTTCTGAGACGTGCCGTTTCCAGAAAAACTGAGCTCAGCATTACCAGGGCTGGCAATTTCACCTTGGCCTTGAGAATTGTAGTGTTTTAATTTGTTTGTTTGTTTGTTTTTCCTTAAGGCTTTAGCTGTGGGAGTGACTCTCAACTTTCATGTAAAAATTATCCATGTAATTATGATTATATGTAATTATAACTGTATTTATAGTTATTCCTTCATGATTTCTTGTAATTTGGGGGAGAGGGGAAAAAAACAGCTTTAGGTAAATGTAAAATAGGCTGGAGGGGGGGAAAGTCCATAGCTTGAATGCCTCCACCATGCGTCAGGCACAGAGAGCTTTTCTGATGAGCTGGTGCCCTGCCCCACGCTGTGTCCCTGGGAAGGATCCCTGCAGTCCATCTGCCTGGGCTGGGTTTGCTTGTTTGTCCAGGATCTCATGGCAACGTGCAGAGGTTCCCACTGCTGCAGCTGCAGCGTGGGGTGTAAACGCTCCTTCTGCAAACAGGGCAGGAGGCATGTGGGGCTCCATCCGTGGGACAGGGGAGCTACACTGCTGTGCTGAGCAGCTGGAAAATGCTGGGGAGGAGGCGGGGGGACGACACACGACTCCAGCGACAGCAACTGCTTTGGGAGTCCAAGTTGTTCCTGGAGGTGCCTGGCAAGTGGTTTTGTGCTGTTAGCTAAACACCTTGGAGTTTGGACCAATGCTCTTTTTGTGTTTCAGACAGCAGAACGAGCGTGGCCAATTCTGAGCTCAGGGAGGTGTTTCTCAGTGGTGGATTACACAGCCAGCAGCAGGCAGCTTCCCAGGAGTGGCCAGGCAGCAAGGAGCTAAGCTGAGAGCTTCCCAGCCTCGGTGGAGCAGGCAGAGGGAGGAGGAAAGGTGAGATACAGCTCCTGGAGGGACAGGAGCTTTCTGGAAGCCTTGTTAACATGGAGCTGCCTCTGGTCTACAGCAGCTGGCTCTGTCATCCCAGGCAAGCTGCATCCAGCTATTCTCACCGGTCCCTGTGGTGCCCCCCTGAATACTCGGGCTGTTCCGCTTTGTTGTGAAAAGGAGAGGTGTAGCTGGAAGACACAGTGTAGTTTAAGTAAGACCCGTCATACCAGCCTCTAGCACTGATTGAGACCTGAGGCCATTACAGCTGCGGGGCTGTAAAAGTGGAGAGCAAAATGCGGTTTCTACGTGTAAAACTGCATGAAGTCGCAGCACGAACAATACTGATGCACGTGCCAAGGGCACTGGAGCAGAGAGAGGCTATAGAAGTGATTTCAGGTCCTCAGAAAAGCCATTTATTTATGAAATGTGTCAGGATTTCAGCCCATTCAGTTTATCCAATATAAGACTAAGAGGGTGGTGACTTAACATTAATGGGGAAATCGTACCAGGTTCAAGAGAGCCATTTAAGTGCTTCGGAAGTGGGCAGTGGCAGAAAACTAAACACACCCATTAAACGACTTCAAATTAGCCGTAAAGCCCTGAGTTATTGCAGGAGGGTTCCTGCTGCAAAGCAATGAACTGTACCAAGGTACCAGCCTTTAGAACGAATGAATCCTTCACATCAGCGAGCCGTTGCCTTTCTGGAAAAGCTGCTTCCCTGTTGTTGAGATATTAGGCTGAAGAGCTGTATCGTTATATTATTTATAGCCTGAGTGACACAGGAAGTAGGACTAAACAAATCAATAAAACTTCATGATAGGTAGCCATCTCATCCTAACATGAGTCACTTGTGTATCAGATTGTTGAATTACAGTACCTGCATTTGGGACAGTAAGAGAACAAGTTCTCTCTGGAGCAACCTCTCTATATTCGCAGGAATTATTAATGAGCTGGAAATTTTTATTAGTGAGGCTACTTAGATCCTGAAAGGGTGAGCTGTGATCACAGCATGGTGGGAAAATTCAGCATGGCAGTTTTATGGCTGCAGGTGTCCATGGAAGTGCTGCTGTGTTGGCATCACTTTTGGGTATTGTTAGCAAGAACAACAGTTTGACAGCATCGTTCTGACAGCCCCATGAGTGCCCCATTGTTCTCTTGTGATACCCCAATCATGAGACCACCAAACACTGCTTGTCATTAGGATGTTAATTAATTTATAACTCACTGCTGAAGCACTTTGGAGCAGTAATCACAAACTAGGACTGCACTGTGCACACACAAAACCTAAGGGCACTCCCTGCTCCACAAAGCTTTCAATCCAAACATTGCAATCTAAATGTACAGCAGGAGATAGCCCATGGGATATTGACAGAAGATGTGGAAACAACAGGCCAACATTGATCAGCATAATAACATGTTCTTAACACAGAATTTTGCTCACCTGTGAAGATTTCTTCCTCTTCCATTAGGACATGACCATATTTGATTTTTTTTTTTTTTTCTTTTTTCACTTTCTGGGCTGGAATTGAGAGCTTGGTTCATTTTCCCAAGGGTTTATGGAGGGATTTATCATTTGTGAGTCTTGGCTTTGTGAGCGTCGGTGCACAGTGGCAGGCTGTTCCTGGGTGTGCAGGGACTGGGCTAGCTTGTGGTGACACCAAGCACAACAGTCACAATGTACCCCAAGAGGGAGTTTAACCAGTCAGTACAGTGTCTTTTGTGTTACCTAACCTGAATCCCTGGGGGTCATTCGCATGGGCTTGGAAGTATTTACCAGTCCGTGCGGTTGTGAAACTATGCAGTGTTACCATGGCATCTCAACAACACAAACTCTGGTGACATCCATGGATCGCTGCATCCTGCTCTGACTTAACCTGACTTGAAACCAGACTTAAATGGGGAATGTTCACTTTGTAGGAGGGGTGCAAGGGATCTAAACTGGCTAGCTGCAACACTGGGAGCAGGGGAGCATATAGCAGCAAGGTAAATGAGGCTTTCCTCGGTCTCTCCTGCATTGACTGGGTTGCTAATGGTACAGAAAAAAAAGCTTGAACTTTGAATGGAAAATGGACTCATTCTTACCTATAATCAGTGGTGCTGCATGCCAGTAATGGGGGTATGGCTTTTCAATGGGAAAAATGGCTTTTCATTGATCTGGCCCTTGATAGTGCAAACCAGGGTGAAGTTCAGTTCTCTTACTGCTCAGCTGGTGTTTCTGCTGAGGCTGCTGAGAACAGCTTTGCCTTTATGATAGTTTATCTGACAGCAGGCTTGTATTTTACCTGGCTGGATTGCTTTCTGGTTTGCGTGTTGTGTTGTGCAAAAAATCCCTGTCTGCTGATACAAAGGAGTTGAGGCTGGAATGCAACCTGATAAAATCCAGCAGCTGGGCCTTACTTTGGTGGGAGTTATTCTTGCCTGAGTGTCGGACTCTAAATCACACATTCAGATTCAATCCCTGTCTTCTCAAGCCAACCCAGAGGAGTTGCAGGAGAGCAGCCTGTCTCCCTCTGTGAACTCGGAAGAACCTGGAGCTATGTAAAGCAGCTGGAGGCTTCTGCCTTGTTGCTAGCTATGTACACATGAAATGAACCCTAGCCTGTCTACATCAGGCATCAGGTCGAGTGTAGCTGGGTGTGTGTAACATGTAAGTTTGCTTTACACTCAATGGATTATTTTTTTTTTTGCTGGTGGAAGCCAAGCCAGCTTGCAGGGCAGGGAAGAATCTTGCCTCATACGTCTCTGTCTGGCTCAATCTCCCCCTTTGCCTCCTTCAAAAAGAGAATTTCCTTTTAGTAGCTGGGATCTCCAGTCAACTTGTATTCTTCCCGCAAAGAAGGAAGTACATATTTTGAATAGGCTGTGGCCAGAATATGTAGCCAGCGCTATCTTGCTGCCCTGATGAGGGGAAGCGCTGAAGGGTGACACATTCAGGCCAAACTTTGAAGTTCTCATGGAGGATTTACAACCTGATAGTAGAGACCTGTCCCTTTAAGGCTATTTGAAAATGCAGAAAGCCCGTAAAACTAATTTTTGTCTCTGCCTCTTCTGCATAGGAACCCAGAAATTTAAGCAGAAGCCTGTCCTGTCTCCTCTTGAGTGTGGACTAGCATGTTGGGTATTTCCATGTGCAGGGTGCAACCCACCTAAACCATCTTTATTTTAGCACTAACAGGAGAGAGAAAGCAAAACCATGGTGTCCAGGGATAGCTGCGGCATCTCCCAACTGCCACCCTCATTCCCTTGCCTGGCGCAGACTCGCTGGGTGCTGCTGGCAGAGTACAATGTGTGTGCCAAGGCTGCAGCTGGCTTTGGTTTATATTAAACTAGGCATGACCTGGCACTAAGCTGAGGCCCCTCATCTTTCTGCCGTTGCACAGGGGAGCTACCTGCTCTGCAATAGAGTTAAAAATAAATGCGTATTCCCCCTCTTCTCATTTCAACATCCATTTATGCAAGCGAGGAGGAATGGAGAAGCCTTGAGGAAACGGGGCTCGGACCTGTGTTGTTCTAACTCTCTGTGAAGGGAGCTGAGAAGAGCCCATGCTTCATGTCCCTTGGCTGCACATGTGGCAGAGGCGAAGGGTGGTGCAGAACAAAGCCACGTCTGAGCGTGGGGACACGGCGCCAGGTGAGTCCTGTCCCTTCCCTGGCCCTTCCCTTCTCGCCTGCTCAAATTCAGCAGGTTGACGGAGGGTGGGAAGGCAGCCAGGCACACCCAGATCTCCGAGGCAGTAAAATGATCCCTCTTGCCCTTGGGCCAAGCCCAGCTTTTCTAACGGATAAAAGGAGAAGCAGTCAGGAGAACTCACTCACTTCCCTGGTCTGCAGCACAGCTTCCCTGAGCTTTTGAAGGGTGAGGGATACTGAAAACACCCTTGGAGCAGCCATGTCCAAGCCTTTGAACTTCAGCTCTCGCTCTGCAGCTGTCCCAGGGGTCAGCAAAGTGCGGGTCAGCACTGTCTCCTTAAGCCGTGGAGGAGGAGGAGGTGTCAGCTTAAACAGGCCAGGTGGCTTTGGCAGCTCCAGCCTCTGCAACCTTGGCCTTGCCAGGAAGTACTTCCTCTACGCTGGCAAGCCCCTCAACTTTCACCCTGGATACGGCTACGGAGGCATGGGATATGGTGGAGTGCTCAGCCCTGGGGGCGTTCAGGAGGTCGTCATCAACCAGAGCCTCCTGAGGCCCCTGAACCTGGAGATTGACCCCAATATCCAGCGGGTGCGCAAGGAGGAGAAGGAGCAAATCAAGATACTCAACAACAGATTCGCCTCCTTCATTGACAAGGTGAGGTGCTGGAAGGACTGATAGCTCTGTGGATACTGCTTTAAAAGCAGGTCTGACCCAAAGCTTGCTTAACCCAGTGAGGGATTCATAAATGGGCTCAGGATTTGCCTACTGCAATCCAATAACTCTTATTAAAGCCCTGCTTGCATTTACTGAGAGTAAAGGGTTTTGCCCTGGTTAGGCCAGCTTCGTACCCCCTTTATTCAGCTGGTATTGCCCATCATGTGGGTGCAGGCTTTAAAAAGCAAATCTGCACTCAAGCACACCACCACCAAATTCAGGGAGGAGGGGGCCTCTTGGAGAGGAATCGTGCCAGTAGAACATATCTTGACATAAGTAAGAGCTTGCTGTGTTTGTTTGCACTGCCCTGTACCTCTGTGGCTTTACCGTCTTGCACTAATTGATCCTATGTCCTGTGTAAACTTCACCTTTGGCATCCTCAAAATGCAAGGAATCCAGACCTGGAGTTTGAGTAATTGGATAACTTTGAGGTCTGTGGATGGCTTCTGTCAAGTGTCAGGCAAGCAGAATCTGCTTATCTTTAATTCATACAAAGCCTTAAAGTCATAAGCCAAGCCTCAGAGTAACAGTGCTCCCTCATGGTCTTTATTACCCTCCAGAGTTTAGGTACTTCATATGAGCAATCTAAATTCTTCAAATACCATCCACAGCCTGTCCTTCCCTCAGGATCCAAACTCTGTAGTGTCAGCTCCCCCTTCCTCCCGCTTTCACAAATGTCTCTTGGTTGCTTTCCAGGTCCGGTTCCTGGAGCAGCAAAACAAAATACTGGAGACCAAATGGAGCCTCCTCCAGGACCAGAAGACCACCCGGAGTAACATTGCTCCTGTGTTTGAGACACACATCAACAACCTGCAACATCAGCTGGATGGGTTGTTGAATGACAAAGCACGTTTGGAGGGCGAACTGAAGAACATGCAGGATCTTGTTGAGGATTTCAAGACCAAGTAACGTATAATCTTCCCATCTAATGGTGTAGTTGAGCTGGCAGGTTGGTCAGTATTCTGGCAGAGATGTCCCCAGCTTTTCTGCTAGGGAGGGACATTTTTTTCCAGCCACGAGTTAGGTGTCTAGTCTAGGGAAGCTGCCTGGATTCTTCTTGCCTGGATCGCTTTTTGTTCCTGGCACCTTGTTCCTACATGGTCTTCAGTGGCTCCATCCTCTTGGCTTTGCTTTGGAGCCTTCTCAGGGATGGCTTCATACTTTGGGTTGGACGTGGCAGTTCAGGTCCTTAGGAACCCCATGGGAGCTCAGCGGGTTGGCAGGCAGTGGGTGAACTGCTGCTTGTTTTGTGGGTAGGTAATGGAGCGGGTGATCTGCAATTTGTAAGTGACTTTTCAGTCCAAATCGTGTCACCTGGGAGGAGTCCCATGAAGAAAGTAGCCTTTGTCCCAGCCTGTGCCCAACCCAGCTGTACAGGGGAATGCCTTTAATTAAAAAAAAGCGGGGGGGGAGAAAGAAAAGAGGGAGCTGGCATACTGGATCAAGCCGGAACTGAAAACAAACAGATCTGATAATCCCCAGGGTGTGTTTAGGGAAGGTCAATAGCCAGTGATTCCCAAGGAGGTGCATGGGGATGATGTTTTCCCCAACCCTGCTCAGTTATTTCCACCCCATGCTCATTCACAGCTGTACTTTGCATCTCTGCAAGGCAGCAGCAAGGAGCTGGTTTGCACCCAGAGGAATTATGGCCCTAATTTTAATTGCATGTCACATGAATGCAAGGTGCACAGGTGCATATTTATTCCTCCAGCTTACAGGTCCATGTAGAACCAAACCCTGTATGTGCTAAGAGAAAGGAAGCAGGAATTAGGAGCCTAAGATGCTAGTGCAGCAGAGGGAGTGAGGATGCAGTAACTGGAGTTCAGAACCTGCTTCTCCCCATTTATATGAAGAAAATCTCATCTTCTAAGTAGAATACCTAAAACATGACTAGCTCTTTATGTGTCTGTTGCCACTTTTTCAATATGTCCAATTTACACAGTAATTCTCCATTTATATCTGGGGTAGGGGAGGAGATTTATATGCACAAGGCTCCAGGGATTGAGATTCAGTCCCTTATTCAGTAACTGCATTGACTAAGGGTGTGGTTCAAAGTAAGCCAGTGTAGGAGCAGACTGTATTCATGCTATCCTTGGTGCAGGGCATGCCAAGGTGTGATAGTGCATTGGGCTTCCTGAGGCGCTTCGGGAGTTAATGGAGAATATTGAATGATTTGTCAGTTCATTGAGCAGCTTGGTGGAGCTTCCCCCAGGAAACGAGGAATTTGACAAACCGTTCTAGAATAGTTCAGCCTTTTTACCTATCTCTGATTATCCATTCTGCGCTGCAGGCTGTGCATATGCGGCATGGTCATGTAATTTCCAGGTCATATATTACTCTGCAATAGTAACAGATGCAGATCATTGACCTCGAAAGGGACAATGTCCATTTCGGCTAGTGTGGATGGGCAAGCTTCCAGTGTGGAGCAGAAGGGGAGGTACATGAAGGCTGTTGAAAGTGAAGTAGCTCACACTTTGGAAGGCAGATTACAGTGCTAGCCATGCAGGGACTGTGTAAATAAATAGACCAGTGTTCTAATTTTGGCAACAACAATTCCAAAACAGCCAGAAAAGGTGGTTCCTGCTCTGTTCCTTGGATGACTTTCAGGATTCGTATAGCAGATTCTTGCTGTTTGTTTCAGCAGGTTGGCTGTACATAGAATGGTGTAGGGCAGGCTCTGAGATCCAGGCTTGCAAGTGGTACAAATCAGTGAACTCCCATAAAGTCAACAGAGCATGATTTTTTATCTGCTGAGGATCTAGCTCATTACATCTAAAGGTGAACACCTAACGAAGGGATGTAGCCAATATTAGAAGTTTGTGTGACTTTGAAGCATAGCGACTCTGTGCCGTATGAGAATAATTATACTTCGCTCTTACCAGGACAGTGGCAGGCGATTGACACCTGCAAAATGTTCTCAAATGTGTGTAATAAGGAAGTGCACAGTGAAAGTAACATTAGCAGGTGCTTTGATCGGCATAGAGGAATTTGTTGAATCTGCTTGCATCTCTTCTGCATTTGTACTTGCTCTCTCAAGGGGCAAGTGAAAAAGCTGAGACCCTCAGGACATAGGCTGCCATCTTGCAGCTGTCCATGACTGAGGATAAGGAGCAGAAATCTTCTTAAGTGCAGTGAATTTTGATGAATGTGGGAAGGCATGGGTGAGAAAGGCTTTCCAGGTTAGTGGTCATGGCAGCATGGACCAGAACAGCTTTCAGGCATCAGCTCATCCAAACCCCGGGTGAGACTGGAACTGGAACTGTGGAATACAGCTGGTATCTCTTGTGCAAATACTACACATGCTGCAGTGATACAGCAAACCTCTTCTGCCTGTGGCTGGCTTGCTTGGGGAAGTCATAGGCTTCGCTGCAGCAGTTCACAGAGAGAAATGGAGGGGGAGAGAAGGGAATCAGGGTAACTCTTATCTGTGATGTTTTTTCCTTTAACCCAGGCTCTAACTTCACACCAATCCCCTTTTTCTGGCAGATATGAAGATGAAATCAACAAGCACGCTGCAGTGGAAAATGAGTTTGTGGTGCTCAAGAAGGTGCGTGCCATGGATGTTACCTGAGACTGATTATATACATTTGCAGCCCTTCTCCCCCTTTTGCCCCTACACTCTCTTTGCTACAGCTGTGCCTAGAGACCTGCAGGTGAAGAATTACAGCTCTCATTTCTGCCTAAAGGCTGCCTCAGTGTAGGCACTGAAGTCTCTATAGGAAGCTGGGGAGGAGTGCCAGGTCCCATGGATATCATAGATTATGGCTATGTCTTTCTTTGGGACATTTCCTAAGGCCTTCCCTGACTGTCCACACTGACAGTGGACTTGCAAACACAGGTCCAGGGGACCCTACAGAACATATGGGATCCTGCACACCAGCAATATTTAGTACACTGGTAGATAATTTTTAGGACGTGGTGGGTCACTGAGCAGACGGACATGGAGAGCAGACAGCTTGGGGAACTTGATGGGTTTATGGCTGCTTTTGAAGCCATCAAAGGCTGGGTGGACTTAGTCATCAAAGCTATGGCAATCTCAATGGATTATCACTTTTTTAGGATGTGGATGCCGCATACATGAACAAAGTGGAGCTGGAGGTCAGGGTGGATGTGCTGACAGAGGAGATTAACTTCCTGAGGTCTCTCTATGAAGCGGTAAGGTCCTTTCTGCTTCTTGTGGGTGCTGCAGTGTAGCTCCACCAGTGGGTGAAGAACAGAGAATGGTGACTGAGAAAATTAACGTGCTGTTTCCAGAGACAAAAAATGCGATGGAGACGTGGAGTCTTCCCTTGTCTAAGCAGAAATAAGCCTGCAAGTAAAGTGCACATCCTGTGAATTGTCACAGTGATTTCTCCCTGTCTGGGATGTGAGATGGATTTATTGCGAATGTAGCCAGGATATGTATTATTTTTTTGATGCTGTTAGTGTGAAAACAAGGAAAACCAGTGTATTATAGCCAGTGCTGTAGTGCTGGTGTGTGCTTGTGTGTTTGTGTGCTGTGTGAGAGAAAGAAAGGAAAGCTCCTTGTCTAAGACACCTCTATCTTACCCATTATTTGCAAGATAAGAGTTTGATTGAACTGGACACTTGGATCCTTGGGTGAGATGGTGGAATTTGGCCCTCGCTTTGTTGTGAAGCTGATGCTCAAGCTTCTTGGACTAGCATTTCATGCTGGGTTCTTATCTCAGGAGTGGGGTAAACTAACCTTGCTGTCAAAATGTGGGTGATAAGAAGTAACTTAATTTCTGCTGTTGTTTGTTACTTTGTGCTTTGCAAGGTTGATGTGATTCAGTTGGTTTCCTTCTAATTACTTAATGTTTTGATTGAATTCTTCTTATCTGCCTCCCTTTCCCTTTTCTTCTCAGATTCTCTCTTTAATTGGCTTCCAAAAGAGAGTCCCTTAAAAGTCAGTGATTAATGGTATTGTTTTTAATGCAACTGGCAGGAACTTAAGGAGCTGCAGGCCCAGATCTCTGACACCTCTGTGGTGCTGTCTATGGATAACAATCGAAACCTGGACCTGGACGGCATCATTGCAGAGGTCAAAGCCCAATATGAGGAGATTGCCAACAGGAGCCGGGCAGAGGCTGAGTCCTGGTACCAAAGCAAGGTGAGTTATGGGAGAGATAAAGGCAGTTACAGCTTCTGCTAGTACATGTATCCTGTGTGTCATGAGTGGGAGAGATTTTAGCTGGCTAATTGACTGCCAGTCTGACTCCATCCTTTTCTCTTATACTGTTTTATGCCACAGTATGAGGCACTGCAGGTCACTGCTGGGAAACACGGAGATGATCTGCGCAACATGAAGAATGAGATCACAGAGATAAACCGCATGATCCAGAGGCTGCAGGGTGAAATCGAAAAGGCAAAGGCCCAGGTGAGGAGCTGCCCTTGTTCTCCTCCTGCAGATCAGTGGATTTAACAGCAACAAGCGTGCCAGGGATCTGGGTGTAACACAACATCTGTAGAAGCAGTTTGGGGGTGGCTGCAATGCTCACCTCAAAAGACGTCAGTTCTGCTGGAGGGAGAAAGTGTGTTGTGAGCAATGAAATGCTGAGAGACAGCTGAACTATAGGTGAGAACAAGTCTGCCAGCAACCTGGGACTACAGAAGGGGAGTGATGCAGAGCCGTTTCCAAAGGGCAAGGCTGCGTGTGGCCTCTTTTCCAGCCACACACATTCCTTGTACCCTCTTGCTTCTGGGATCTTTGTCCACTTCCTTTCTGCAGAAGGGAACACCATGTTTGAGCACATAAAAGAATTTTGCAGCTGTATGGGAGTTCTGTTTGCTTTCTCCAGAGACCGTTACCACTTTATCAAATGGCTGGTGAAAGCCAGACCAGTTGAGTGGTTCAGACCATGTTCAGGGCTGAAAACTGGTTGTGAATAACCAGGGAGCTCAAAGCTGGAGATAAGCTATTGTGATTCATCCATTTGTGTGTGTTTGGTTTCAGGGCAGGGAGGCTTCAACACACACTTACAAGCAAAGAGCTGACCCGGTGCAGCTCCCTTGAATAATGAATGAGAGTAAGAAGTACATCTGTTCATTGTGAGCCCTTCCTGCCAGACATGGAGCTTTTTTGGAGGTGCAGTGGGCACAGTTGAGGATGCGACTGCCAGCTTGATGTGGCCCCACAGGGGTGCTTTTGGTATTGGTCTGGATTATTTGTTAACGGCAGGTCTGCTCGAGTCCATGCTTGCCTCACATCAAAGCTTGCTGGAGACTAACTGGCTCTGAACAAGCTCTGGGGCATAATAGGAGAGAAAACTTGAGCCTGCATTAACCCTAAGTGTTGCGCTGTTGTGTGTGGTGTGGGTGAGCTTAAGAAGCTGAGGATTACCTGAAGAAAGTCTTCCAAAAATGTAGGCAGTGGAGAGAAGTAGGGTCTGCCTTCCAGAAGAATGTATCTTGGGATGAGATGAGCTTCCTTTGCAGGCTGATCTCTGCCCAGTGCCCAAAAAAATGTGTGGGCATAAAACTGTAGGGATCTAAGTTGAGCAGATGGCTCTAGGGCTCTACAGAGACACAGAGATTGTCTGGGCAGTAGATGTCAGAAGTCCATGGGCAGTAGTGTCCTCCACCAAGGAGGTGAGATTCCCACTGATGTACTCTGCTCTGTCCCTGCAGCGTGCCAAGCTGGAGACAGCCATTGCTGAAGCTGAGGAACGTGGTGAGTTGGCTGTCAAAGATGCCAAGGCAAAGCTGGAGGAGTTGGAGGCAGCTCTGCAGAAGGCGAAGCAGGACATGGCCCGGCAGCTCCGCGAGTACCAGGAGCTCATGAGCATCAAGCTGGCCCTGGACATCGAGATCGCGACCTACAGGAAGCTGCTGGAGGGAGAGGAGAGCAGGTGGGTGCAGCCTGTGTGTTTTACATGAGGAAGGGTCCAGCCCTTTGTTCCCATCGCTTGGGCACGTTATGAGGGCCCGATTCCAATTTCTGCAGGGAAATACAGAAGAGAAAACCTTGCATTTTAAACTTATTTTTGGTCCTGAAAATGCTTTGGCTGAAGAGCCAAACTGGCAAGTTCTGGGGAAAATTTGATACTTTTGGTGAAAATATGCAAAGAAGAAAAAAGTTGTTTTCCATCATATGTTTGATGCTGTAGCAGAAAATTTCCAAGTGGCTTAAATCCCCGTGGAATTAGGACAGAGCTCCTGTGCTCTTTCAGCCCCTCCACAGGTGATAACAGAGCTTGTAAATGTAGGGCCAGAACAAAGCGCTGGATGGCACACTTATCTTGTCTGAATTATTTACAACAGTGGTAATAACTCACTGCCATTGTCTTCATCCTCAGCACTGAGGCCCTGGGGGAACACTGAGTAATGCAGAGTCTAACCTGTCCTCTTCCTTTTTGCCTTTGTGTTTTTCTTCTCCAACAGGTTGGCTGGTGATGGAGTTGGCAACGTCAACATCTGTGAGTTGATTTTATGATTTATAATAGTTACACATAGCCATGTGCCTATAGAAAATGCAGGTGGGGACCAGCTGGGCCTGCATGCAGGAGCCTCATAGTGTCCTGCCTTAGTTTCTGCAACCCAGATAGCCCCCTTCCTAAATGAGACCCCTCCTGAGACAATTGATAGTGCTGCTGGCTCCAGGGCAGACTTCAGCTCTAACTCATCTGTATGAAATTTAACTTGGGGGAATATTGATCTTTCTTTCCTCCCATTTTTGCATGGAGAAAAATGTACTAATGAGAAAGGGCATTGCCTGGACTGGAAGTTAGTGCAAAGGTGACAGTAGAGGGTGTCTTAGCAGCTTGGGAAGCATTGCATATTCACCTTGCCTGGACATTGGGCAGATGCTGGCATCTTGGAGACGCTGTCCACAGCTCTAAACCAGTGGCTCTACTTTTCATTCACTTAATTGCCACTGATAGCTGGTGAACTACATGCCCACAGCCTCTTTGGTCCACCAAGAGATGAGCTGAATGTGTTTATGGTATGGGGTTTTCCATGCTGCAGGAGGTCCTGAGCCAGACTGAACGATGGAGAAGGGGATGGACTGCTCAGCCGTCACATGCATCTGGCTTGGCACAGAGAATAAATGCTCTGGGCCAAAATGTAACAAGAGATTAGTGTCCCAGGCCCTGTGTTTTGCAGGAGATCACAGAGAGTTTTCATCTGGTTGCTGCAATTTAAAAATGCCCTTTTTGTGAGAGTGCCAAACTGGGTTTGAAGTTCCCTGGTGTTCACGTTTGGTTTGCTTCTCTCTGTGCCACAGCCTTGGTCAGCTCCAGCAGTGGAGGTGGCTATGCCAGTTCCAGTGGATTTCTGGGAGGAGGAAGTGGAGGACGCCTTAGCCTGGGAGCAGGCATGGGCAGCGGGGTGCTCAGCCTCTCCCCTGGGGGTGACTCCAAATCCTACACCATGACCACAACCTCGTCCAGCAGGAGAAGCATCAGGAAGTAACTACAGGAATGGAGATCAACGGTATCCATTACATGGGAGGACGGAAACCATAGAAAGAAAAGTCTTGTTGCCTTCCTTTTATAGGACAAATTGGCTGCAAAATTTCTGCAGTAATGAATGAATTGGAATAAGACATACCAGAGTACCTGACCCTGCCACATAATGCCTAAGGCTTGATCCTGCACTGTTGAACTTAGTGGGAACCATTCCACTGAGAGCAGGTTCAAGCCTGTAGGGTGAAATTTATCCAGTGAAGCTGGCGGGATAATGCTTTTGTTACTTGTGTGCTTGGTACCCCCTGCTCAGGGCTGGATTTCACCCTTTGAAGGGCAAAGCAATCATTTGAGTGGCAAGTTATTCCACATTTCTGCTGTGGTTTTGCAAAAGAGACCAGAAGATTATCTCCTTCTTAATATGATTTGGAAGATTTTATTCCCTTAGGCTCCTCAGAAAATGCCAACCCTTGTTAAGATTTCAGCCTGGGTTTGTTTTCTTAAAGTATACCAAGAAGAAAACAGTGAAACTGGTTTGGGTTTCTCCTTATTTTCTTTGGAAATGGGCTCAGAAATTGAATTCAGCAATTCTCCTCTGAATGAGCTGATTTCTTACCGAAGGCAATGCAGGCATATTCAGGTTCTTTATAGCGAAGTAACTCGTAAACAAGCTCCCCCACCCATTCCCTCTCCTTAATAGAAGCCCAAAGCTTAAGGGATATGAAGTTGCTTAAAATTATAAGTAGCAAACTAAAATGGGAGATAACATTCCCCATCCTTGGGTGTCTCTGTTTACCATCCTATATTTCAAAGTGTATCTAGTGATATCTGGTGTCTTTGCTACAGGTAGGGAAAAAGCGTGTTTTGTTGATGCATCATTACAATAACTACTTGTTCCTGCCAAAATGTGTCTTCAACTTAAACATGCCAGGGAAAATGGTTAGGTCATTACTGCAATAGGAAGAATTGTTAGATAAATAACTCAAAGAAACTGCACAGAATTGTTGTATTGTGTGCTCAGCCATGTCCTAGCAGTGTATCTTTCATTGACGTTTTATGCCTTTGTGGTCTGAGACCTTGTCATGAGGCCATTAATAAAGTTTCTCTATTGCGTGCTTCTTCAGTCCCAGCAGAGTTCCTTGTCTGGGCTGCCCTGGATACTCAGGAGCTCTGGAAAACATCCAATGTTATCACCATCCTCCTGTCTCCAGAGCCTGCTCATGGCTGTGTCCCCCGGAGCAGTGCTACACTGCGGTCATGGTCAGGATTTAGGGTTTGCTGCCTGCACAGTCTTTTATTCCTGCGTGAATTTTACCCACCTGCTTTGCACCCAGTCTGGGCAATGGGATGATGGGACTGGTTTTGTTCAAGCGCTTGGCTTCAGCCCAGCCCCTGATCAGGACTCAAACTGACTGAGACCAATCCCTCTGTGAGCACCATCTTCCTCTGCTGAGCCAAGAGGAGCTAAACATTGGAGGAGACACCTCTCTTGCAGATGGCCAAAGCTTGGAGAGGTGAATCTGGGCCTTGCTGCGTATGGACAACTCATTCCTGCTCCTTTTGGGGCAGCGTGGGGTGAGACGGGCTCACCGCAGGGCGGTTTGTGCTTGCTCCCATTCTCCTTGTAGGGCCATGGTGCAGATGCATTGCGAGCCCTTGCTGGAGCTGCTGTTGTAGAAAGCATCACCCCAGTGGGGATGGGACCAGGCAGAGATTTTTTTAGTCACTGGGAAAAGCTGTTTCCTCCAGGGCGAGGATGGCGACAAGGCTGCCAGTGCCTTGAAGGATGCTTTACCCACCTGTGCGCTACCCAGGCCCCATCGCTCCAGTACCCAACACAGCCCAGCACCTCATGCCTGAGCAAGCACAGTGCTGAGCCTGTGTGTGGTTTTACTACAGGTGCGGCACTAATGGCAGGGAGGGGAGGAAGCCAGGGTGCCCAGCAGAGCCGTGTTATCAGTGGCCTGGCACACCCAGCTCATGGCTTTTATGCCATGGCCAAAGGGTAAAATGAAAAAAATCCCCTGAAGTTAAATGAAACAAAAAGCTGATAGACGTTGCCCAGATGTTTTTGTGTTTGCTGTTGCAATGAATTGTGGGTCTCTCTTAGCATTACAAGAGATTAGCAGGGCTCCACTGCTGCTTCTTGAATTTTCAGGTGTGAGGCATGCAGCACTGACCTGGGAAGGGGCACTTGCAATCTGTGTGGCTGCAGCTTTTCTGCATTAGCAAACCCACATACACTGCACACTGATGATGGGGAAAAGGGCATCTGCACGCTCCAGGAAATGCTGTGAAATATCTTTGTGAGTCCATACAGATGGATGCCCTTTGTGCTTTCTGCTCATTCTTTGGATCTGGTCTTGGCTCAGTCTGGGGTCATAAGTGGAGCTGGTTAAAATTTAATCTCTCTGCTTCAGAGGGGATGCTAATCTTACGAAGGCAAAGTGCCCTGAATTAGTGTAAAAGCAGGTGTATTGCAAATCTCCTGTTGAGTGCAATTTCTGCAAGTTGGATTCAGGAGAAATAATTCAGCTTCAGAAGCAGCTTTGCAATGGAGGAGATTTTTGCACTTCCAGAGAAAGGAGACAGACGTGACCCAGAGAAACCCAGCACCCACCCACTCCAGAGCCCTCCACCACGGAGCACTACTGCTGCTAGACTGAGCAGCGTGTGAGCTGCTTTCGGTGCTGCCGCCTGCTTTTCAGCAGGCAGAGCCATCACCCAGCTCTCGTCGCTTGGGCTGAGACTCCTGGGGTGCCAGACTTTGCCTCCCACTGCTTGTCTGAACAGCAGCTGAGCTTCCCGTGCTGACAGGCAGGATGTCACTGCTGGAGAGAACAGAGGCAAAAAAGAACGATGATGGGAGGATGCAGGTCTCAGAGGTATTAAAAGGTAGAAAAAGCCATCAAACAACCCACAAAGCAGTATTTTTTGGCCTCCCTGTTTTGCAGCAGTGACTAAGAAGAATAACAAGCATCTGAAATGTGCGTAAAATCAAACAGACACAAAGCATGTTCATGTTGGTGCGGGGCCAGGAACGTGCTGGTCTGGATGTGGGAGTGAACCAGCAAGCTGCTGTGGTTCATGGAGGAGCTGTGAATTTGGGCTCAAAGAATTTAGGGAAAGGTGGAGCTTTGCAAATGTGAGTTGAGGGAAAGATGGAGCCCAGCAGAGAGCAAAAGACAACTGCAGAGGGCAATTTCTCCTTGAATGGGCAAGTGCTTTGACCCATCTGGTGCCATCTCAGGGACGCTATTGTGTTCATGCTTTGGGGCAGGGTAAGGGCAAGACATCACAGCCCCATTTTCCCTCCTGTTACAATTTAGGCAGGTAATACTACACAGTCAGGAGAACATCCATCTTTCTATACTCAGCTGTGTAGTTTCAGCCTTCCACAGTACAGCTCCATAACTGTACCTGTTGCTTTCATCACTGAAACATCTCAAAGCCCTTAGTTATTATCATGTCAGTTAAACATCTTAATAGCTCTGCCCTGGTGAGAGCATGTTAATGGCTGCGGAGGTCGCTCCATGCATGCACTTTAGTCACAGGCATTAAAGATGCCCAATTGATTTCATTTGGGTGGTCAGTAGTATGTCCTCTTTCTAAGCCAGCTCTACAAGGAGATCTTGCTGCTTCCTGAGCGCATAAAAGCAGTGAAATTGCTTTTTTTCCTTCTTACAGCATTGCTGGTTTCCATGCAGGTGTAAAGCCCAGCTATTCCTGCCAAGGCACAGAGCACTTCACCTTCTTCCTCTTGCTCTCTGCAGTGTAAATGCACAGTAATTATACTTTATAATACTTATTTAAGCATACTTTATAAGTTTTCATCTAATTCTTTAAGCAATACTTCTTTGAGTGTTTTTGCCATCTCTGCTTGCTCTTGGCCTCTGTATTTCTCCCCTCCTAGTATGCTGTCCTGATTTTCTCTCTCCAGTTAAGTGCCCCAGCTGAATGCTGCGTACCTGCTGACCATCCCTGGTATTTCCTTGTGGGCTGTGTTGCAGGATGCGGTCACTTTGCTCCATCCACCTACCCCTGCGGCACTGCTGTACCACCAGCTGCAAACATGGGGATGCAAGGTTGGACATGTGTTATTGTAATAACAGGACTGAGGTCACTGGCAATGTGGTTCTGTCCACAGATGTCAGAGGGTTTTACAAAGGAGGTAGGTTCTGCTCTTCTCTATAGGGAAACTGAGGCAGAAGAAGGGCAAGGACTCAGATGCAACCAAGCCTGGGAAGAAGGCTGCATGCAGATGGTGGGGAGCTTTCTTCCCCAGTGTTTAAGCTGCATTTGCCTCAGTTTCCATCAGTTTTTCAATAACTGCTAAGGCCAAAACCCTGCTCTGCAGTTGATTGAGATTTTCATCTGATGTTTAAAAGGAATTAAATGGCATGAAACCAGTATGGGCTGGGCTGAGTCCCCAGCTCCACTGGGCAGGGAGGAGTAAGGTGGGGGGGAAGACAACTCCTCTCCTGGGAAGGCTTCCACCTGGGAAGCCTAATTAGCTTGATGGGAAGCCTAATTGGCTTGATGAGGTTGTAAAGGGCAACACCCCATACAGTAGAGATGAAAAGAGGTCCTCCAGTCTCTTGGAGATGGTGGGATTTTGTGCTCTTGCACTGGGGTAGCCCCAACCTGGGAAGAGGTATGTACCATGGGCTGGGAGCTGGGTCTGCTTTGCCTGAGGGGTTGCCGCAATGAGCTGAGCAGGACCTGGTCTGGTGCCAGGATGAGAGGAAGGACAAGGGGCTGTAAAACCATCCAGCAGCTCCTGGTATCTGGCTTTGAGGAGTTCCCAGGCAACTTGAGGCAGTTGATGATGGTTTTAAGGGGATTTAGCAATCAATGATAGTAATAAGTTTCAGTTAGCTTTATGCAAATTGCTAGAGCATCTTTGCTTAGTCAGTGCCTTCTAAATGTTTTTGTTTGTTTGTTTTTCCTGGGGGAAAAAATCATTTGGAGCTCCACCCTGTCCTAATGAAGACATCTAACCTGGGAAGCACCTGTTTCTTGTGCCTTGCTGGCAGCCAGCTGTGTTGTAAACACTCAGTGTTGGGTGGAATGGGTCCTGCTCCTTGTGTGCAGGTGTGAGGCAGAAGAGAGCTGTGCCTTTGACTCAGTGGTGCTTTGGAGAGGTTATAACCTGTCTCCTTGCATAGCTGCTCATGTGCGTGGAGAATAGATGTGCTGGGGGTTATGGGAGACCACTGAGGTGTGGTGTCTGGGTTAGGAAGGAAGAGGTCCGGTGGACGGAGGGCTTGGCCTGTGCCTGTTTTAGACCCCTGTAAGCTTTGGCTTTTGAGATTCTGGAGCAGAGACAAGAATTAACCCTCCTTTCCCCAAATGAAGGTGTCAAATGAAGGTAACTGAGTTGCTATGTCAATTTATTGGAGATGCAAGACTAAAACTAGAATAAAAGCCACTGACAAAATACATGGTCATTAGAAATAAATCACTACTTCCCCTTTTCCTTCCAACAGGGTTAATGCACTTAACTAGCAGTTTAGTGTGCTAGGTACTGGACGACTAGGAAGGCAATTGATGCTGGTCCCATGTTTTTAAGGTTGTGTTTTGATCCCTTGAATAAGATCACACAGGAGCTTTTTGTCTTAGGGCCAGACATGTTGATGGATCAGCCCCTTTCATACCTGACAGCGGACTCTGGCCTCCAGACCCTTCAGTTATGATGGCATTTATGGCAACAGATGAGGCAGACCATTAAAAACCCAGAAGAAAAAGGAAAGTTGAGGATCAGTTCCAAAACAGGTAATGCAAGTACATAAGCCAACTGCCTTCAAACAGCAACAGCCCTTGAAATCTATCCTTTGGGGCAAATAATCAATGAAATCAATGCAGTGTGTAGGGAAACTACAAGCTAGGCAATTTTAGGGGAGTTTTGCTCATGCCAGGGGTGTATGTGTAATCTAAAAGGCCAACTGATAAAACTGGGTTGATCCAGGGTGGGAGCGGCTATAACAACTGGGCTGGAAAAAGCTCTAATGAAAATGCCCTTGGATAGAAGGTGCCCTCTCTCCGACTTCATTTTAATCCTTGAATATGTAGGAGTAGAAAGAGCAGGGAACTACACCAAAGGCATCTTGTTTTAACTGTGTAATGGGAGTGATGAGGGGGATTTTAGCCCTTCTTGCTCCTAGATTCCCCAGCAGAAATAGCAGAACTCTTGAGCATAGAAAAGACCTCTTTGCCTTTTGTATCCCCGTGTAATGGAAAATGGGAATGCAGTTTGGGGGAGCTGGGTGCACACCAGCTCTGGCTTGGCTGTTGCTGTGTGTTGGCAGAAAAGTATGCGTGTTGCTTTGTTTCCAGCCTTGTCATTTATCTACAGCTCTTTACATGTTACTCCTGGCTGACTTGGTCATGGACACCACCTTCGTGTAGGAGCTCCTTGTGCTCCTGCTGCTAACACTGTCACCGCAGCTCACCACTGTGCCGCAGACCCCCACACTGCTGGTCCAGCATGAGTTTCTGTTGGCTGATGCATGGGCACTTGCAAAGTCAGGCTTGGGGCTGTAGGAGAGACCTCCCTGTGAATGGCAAACAGCTGCAAAAGGCAGAGCAAAGCTGAGTTTCAACTTAGGGAATTCCCTGCAGAAAAGGCAGAAGATGCCTGAGTTTGGTAGAAGGTGAATACTCCAACTTACAGGTGTTGATGGGGAAGCCGCCTTCTGCGCAGAGCCTGCAGAGAATGGGAAAAGGTTGCACATTATCAATCTATCTTGAAATACGAAGTCCTTTAGCCTCGACTGTGAGCCTGGCCCTCTCTAGCCTATCTCTTGCTGTTGGACTGGCTGCTTGGGTGGGTTTGGACTGGTGGAGGTCTGTTAGGACTGATGGGAAGAACTGATCGGCATCAGGACTATGTGGTTGATTTGCAGCACAGCAGCTCTGCAATAGCACTGTCCAGTTGTTTTTCCTTTCAACACATGCATCTAAAGTAGCTTGTGCAGCCCTGCTAGGGTCTGTCACTCACCTGGTCTCCTCTCCCTCCAGCAACTTCCTATAGGTGACGATCTCGATGTCCAGGGCCAGCTTGGCGTTCGTGAGTTCCTGGTACTCGCGGAGCTGCTGGGTCAGGTCTGCCTTGGTCTGCTGCAGGGCTGTCTCCAGCTCAGAGAGTTTGTGCTTTGCATCCTTGATGGTTGTTTCCCCACACTGCTCAGCGTCAGCCACGGCAGCTTCCAGCTTGCAGCGCTGCAAGGAGCGAGACACGGTCAGTCTTAGCTGTCTCTTGCTATCTTCAAACGTAATGCATTATCAAGAGATGGGTTTAAAGTCTGGTTGTGCATTCAGCCCAGCAGTAAGATGGACATGCAGTCACCTCTGGCAGGGGTTTGAGGGAGCTGGACATGCAGTTTCAGTGCTCTGATGTGTTGCTTACAGGGGATGGGATGCTGTAACTGTATCTGCCTTCAGGTACTGCATGAGTTGGGCTTTAATGCAGCCCTAGCTGGAGCAGCAGAGTCCCAGCTGATGTGCACCCTTTGCAAGGTGCTATGGCACCATTTAATTTAGTTGTGGAAGCTCGCAGGAACAGTGATTTGCTCTCTGCTCTGCTGAAACAACCAGACCTGGCTGTGCTTACCTGGTCCTTGGCGCTTCTGACTTCTCTGTTCAGTCTCTGGACTATTGGTGTCAGCTCAGCTATCTTGTTTTTTGTCTCTCGCAGGATGTCAGCATTTCTGCCTGCAGTGACTCGCTGCTCCTCAAACTGAAAAAGCTCAAAATTCATTGTTGCATATCCCCAAAACACATGCTTTGAGTTAAATCAGAGCAAATCAGGAGAATGGGGGGGCTGTTTCTCAGCATTTGAAGTTGGTCTGAAGAGGGAAACTGCACCCAAACCCTCCCTCTGCCATATTTTCTCACCTTGCTTTCATACCGTGCCTGCGCTTCTGCCCGGCTCCTGCGGGCAATGTCCTCATACTGAGCCTTGACTTCCGCAGTGATGCCATCCAAGTTGAGATCTCGGCTGTTGTCCATCTGCATGATCACTGAAGTATCTGAGATCTGGGCCCGCAGCTGGTGGATTTCCTGGTGATGACATGGGGTTGAGCTGGTCAGAGAGATGCTGGTCCTGCTGTGCCCTCAGTCCAGCCCTAAACTGGTGTGTCACCCACACTGTGCAACTTGGTCCTCCTTTGTGGTGACCATGCAGAGATGAATTGCCAATTCTCAGCATTCACCGGAAGGGATGACCACTGCCCTGTTACCCCCTCTTCCCCTGTCCTTTGGGATAAGCAGCTTCAAAATCCAGCTGGGAAACGCAAATGACGGCTGGAGCAATAGGGAGGCTTCTTACCTCTTTGTAGAACATTCTCAGGAATTCAGCCTCTTCTTTCAGGCTTTCCACCTTGGCTTCCAGCTCTGCTTTGTTTAAGAAAAAACAGTCCGCATCCTGTAGACATGTTGGGGATAGAAGAAGGAAGTTTGTTAGCGGGAGCGGACTCAGGGCTACCCTTGGGGTGAGGGACTTTCAGTGCTGGTACTGTGACCATGTGCCAGCTCCCAATTACACAGTTGCTGCTGATTTGAGTTCAAGTAAATGCAAGCACCAGCTCCTGCTTGTACTTGTTTTGTGTGCTGCTTTTGGGAAATAAATCACTGCATGCACCCCAAAGACCTGAACCCGGAGAGGAGAGCTCAAACAGCCCCTTCCTCACCTTCTTCAGGGCAATAAACTCACTCTCGGTGCACGTCCGCTGGCTGCATTCGTCCTTGTACCTGCATGGGAAAATGGGAGATTTTGTTTGAGTTCAGTGCAATTACATCTTTGTCTGGGTTTCTGCAGGCCTTCTTTCAAGAAGTGAAACTCCTAATTTTTTTCCTTCTCCCCAAACAGTGTTTTGGGATGCTTTGGTCTTGTTTCGTAGCCCATGGGAAAGCAAACATGTTTTCGGAGAGGTTTCTGTGTCTTTACAAATTTGCAGAAGAACTGTTTTCTTTTGACCTCTGCAATAGCAAATAGCTCCTGAACTTTTCTAAATGTTAATTCCTTGAATTAGGAAGGAGAGAAAGAGAACCTGGAAGAGGGACATCCTCTGTTGTTTCCTCCTTCTCTGTGTAAATTGGGACCTTGTTTAGTATACTGATATCCTGGTAGATCTCTCCATCTTCCGACTGGTTCTCTGGGAACCATTTACTGCCACGAAAAGTTCACAGTTTCTGCCTGTTTACAAATCTCTAACAACATTTTGAGCCCTGCACTCACATTTCTCTGTTTTTTACTTACATTTTCTTGTTGGTTTCCAAAACCTGCTGTGCTGCTTTCAGGTCTGTTTCTAACTGGGCTCTGTTGCGCCCCAGTGCTTCCAGCTGCTTCTTCAAGTTACCAGTATAAGCCTCTAACATGGGTATGATGGTATTCTTGCAGTGTTTTTGACCCTGCAAAAAGCTCCACTTGGTCTCCAGCACCTTTTTCTGCTTTTCCAGGAACCGAACCTGAATCCCAGAAAGCAAAATAGGAAACGAGATGAGGATTAAGAGCTCGTGAGAGCCAGTGTCCGTGCAACAGCAGTGAAATGTGTTCCTGCTCTTGGTACATGCGAACAGCTCTTGGTACAGCGTTTCCTAATCCAGTGTGCTTTTCTTCTGGGCCACCCATGTAGACATGAACAAAAAAACGTACGCACTTCTAGAAAGGAGAGATTTGCAATAAATTGGGGATGTGCAGAGAGGAATGGGAAGGAACTGGAAGGCTGATGAAACTGGTCTTGGCTTGTTCCCTCTCTGTAGTCAGGCTGAGAGATCAGAGCAATAATGCCTGTACACTGAAGCTTCCCCAGTGGCTCATAGCCACCTCGGTGCTCAATTGGCACCCTTATGCAAGTTGCCCTCAATGTCTAAAATGAGTTGTCTTAGAAGGATTCCATGCCCTCTTCATGCTAGACACCTCGCTTGGACTCCAGTGCCTGCAGACTGGAGCTGGGGAGGGGTTCTCAGCTCACCTTGTCAATGAAAGAAGCAAATTTGTTGTTGAGGGTCTTGATCTGCTCCTTCTCTTGGTACTTCACTGTTTGCATGTTGGGATCCAGTTCCAGTCTGAGCGGTTGGAGCAGTTGCTTGTTGATGGTGATGGGTATGATGGTGCATGGTTTGGAGACTCCGCCAACCCTGTAGCCAAAGCCAGCACCTCTGTAGCCAAACCTTGTGCCAGCTGCACCAAAGCCATATCCATGTCTTGGAGGAGGACGTCTTCTGACAGCTATTCTGGGCCTGGAGCATGTCATACCATCAAGGCTTCTCCTGCTGAAGTAACCCAAACCATGGTAGCCCATGCCACCACCCCAGTGACATGAGACGGTGCTGAAACTACATCGATTCCTGGGAAGAGCTACAGAGGAAGAGACGAAATTCCTGATGGCATGGCCGGAGCTGATGCTGTAGGAACAGCAGGACATGGTTGCTGGTGGGAGGGGGATTGGTGCAGGCGATGTGCTGGGAGCAGATTCTAGGGTGCAGTTCCCTCTGATCACAGTGGAGCACCTTCCTTTTATTTACATGGAAAATGGGGCGAGGCTGCATGAAACTTCCACAAAATGTTTATGATGCAAAGAATGTGAACTACTTAGCATATATTGTGCTTACCGACAGAGAAAGCAGCAGCATATTTGCCCCATTTACCAGCAGAGAAAGCAGCACCATATTTGTCCTATAAAGGTTTGAAGAATGTTGTTAAGTCAGAGGGGTCAATTTAGGTCTTGTGTAATAGCAACAAAAATTAGGGGAGTTGTACTGGGTGAATTGTTTTCAGGAAACATGGTAAAAATTGCACGGTCCCCTTTTTATAGGTTGGATGAAGTGGAACTGAGACTTTGAAAATGTAAAATACTTTTCTATTAAAGGAGATCTTTATGTTTTGCTGGTACCTCAGCTTGCAAGTAAGAGCTTTGAAGGAGAATGTGATTCAACCTGCTGTTTAATAAAAACTATCAGTAATAAACGTGAATTTACTAAGAATTAATGAACAAAGTCTTGCAGGCGGGTTTGTGGTAAATGACTATGTTTTGTTGGTTCTACCTATAAAAATGCAACGTGTTTTAATGCCAGGGAAACATCTGTGGGGCCAAATCTATTTCTCAAGGTGATTTTTCTGCAGGTTGCTGATGTGAGTGTTTTCCAACATGGTAATTTATTTGGGGGGAATTGCTGGTTAGTTGAAATTGAAACCGATGCTTTTGCAGACACTCTTATTGGCCAAATTGTTGGAAAACTGGCGTCTCCTCCTCCCCTCATCCCTCAGCTTGAAAGTTGGGTTCCCATCTGGTTTGGGGCAGGGCCAGGCTTGGTCCTTTGCCTTCTAGGTTGGGCAAGTGCCCTCGTTGCAGCATCAGGGCTTGGACTCTTCCTGGCTTTGCTTTTCACACACATGTGTGTCTGGGTCCTCGGAAGGACAGGGACAGCGTTGGTGCCTGCGTCGCTGTGTGGGAGGGTGGTGTGTTTTGTAGGGGCAGGGTGGAAGTTTCAAACTAATGATTTTGTTTTGCTTACTTCATTTCTTTCCCCTTCCCTATTCAGTGGTTGGTTACAATTGCAAGCTAAAATTACCAGCTTTGCTGTAGGGATCTGGGCGCCCTTGGACGCTTCGGCTCCAGGGCTCACAGACATCCTTAGGGGAATGGGGCATGAGAAGATCTAGAGCGAATCTTGTGATTGTCCTCAATCCTCATGTGTCAGACCATGTTTCTCCAGACTGTGGTTGTACTTCATCGCTTTCTGGCTGCATCTTTTCTCTCCCCGTTGTCATCCTAGGAAACGCTTTCTGCTTTTGATGAGACAACTAACACCAAATGCAACTGTACAGTGCTTTTGGACAGAAATCTGAGGACAGGGGTTGCAGGAGGCTGGGCTTGCAGGGAACCTGACCCTAAAGGAGAGAGGGACAGTGGATAAAGCTGCAGGTTCACCAATGCAACAGGGAAAGGCAGTTGAATATGTTGTTGAACTGACTCCAAAAAAACTCAAAATGTTTTGAGCTAGCTCAGTTAAGCGAAATAGTTCAAATCAGGTTGAGCATGTTGGGAGTGAGATGTTTTGGTGCTACTTTATTTTTTTTAATGGGAAAATCTTAATTAAAAAAAAAAAAGGTTTTGTTTCAGAAAAACTTTTTGATAGGAGAACTCCTCCTCTTCCAGCCTACCACATGCTTCAGAACAGGAAAATATCCTCTGGTTTTGTTCTTGTTCTTGTGATCTCTCGCATCCCAGCTGCATTCACACAGCCTGACTGTAGCCGCTTTCAGCAGGTCTGTCATACCACAGTGATTTTCAGCCCCCAGGGAGTTTCCCCCCTCTTTCATCCCGGTTTTAGGGGATTGTGTCCAGGGGTATGATGATGTTCACTGAGTGATGGACACGGGAGGAGCGTGGTGGGTGAGATGTAGTGTGACCTGATCTCCTCACACCCCTCCCTGTTCCCATGGACCAGCTCTGTACCCCACATTTTCCAAAAGCTAGTGGATCTCTTGAGGACTCTAATGAGAGATGGCCTTAGCCTTGATTTGATTTTGGGTCTGTTTTTTTTTTAATTGTCTGGTTAATGTGTGTTTTGTAATTCTGCAAAGAGGAGCTATATAATGTGATCTCAGATTTGCTGTTTCAGTTTATTAGGGAGAAATGGAGAAAAAACAAGGTAAAGGCAAACAACAAGCATCATAGAGGAACTGGATGATCTAGGTAAGACTTCTTTGCTCCCTTTGATTTTTAACTTTCCATTGCAATCATGTCCATAAGCTGGAGGAGCAGAAACTTCTATTGCTTAGTATTTTTAACCCAGTTATCTTCCCAGGCGAGTGGTTCTGTAATACATATGCTGTGCTAACTATGCACTTGCCAGGAGGAACAGGCAAAATTTGGGAACAGCCAATGTGTAAACCTACAGCACAAAGTAACAACAAGAGCAAGTTTCATAACAGTAGTGAATGTTGCAGGGAATAAGCCATGTGGACTGGACTGAAAGCTTTAAAATCCCTCCAGTGTTTTCTGTGTGTGCTGCTGATATGAACTGGTGGAGTGAGGACCCTCCTTTCAAATGCTTGTTGTTTTTTTAGTATTTTGACCTGTAGGAGGTTGTAGAGGACACAAGTTTGACATTAGAACTCTTCCCAGTCACAGCACTGTATCCTCCCATGGTACAAGGAGCACAGATGTCTCCAGAGCCAATGATGCTTTTGCCACAGATGCCTCCTCCGGTCACTAGACCTCTGCTTCTGAATAGGGATCTGCTGCTGGAGGAGTAGCTGCCACCAAAGCATGGGTCAGTATTACATGCGATTCTTCCTGGGGATCAGCACACAGCTGCAAAGAAAATATTTCAGCTCGGGATTTCCATCCTACCGCGTAGATCCAGGGGGACTAGTAGGAATAGGGATTTGTCTGGTACTTACAAATATTCACAGGGCAGCCACCATCTATGCACAACCTTAGAGGGATGAGGAAAATGGAGATGTGAAAAACCAAAGTCCGTATTTAGTGTGTGTCCCTAGAACTGGCCAATAATTGGGACGTTTGGGAATGTGGGACGCTGCTGGCAGGCCAGGCGGGTGCTTTGGACTTACCATGACTCGACTGCTCAGCTCATGCCTGTGAGGAAGTTTTCCCGAGTCTGGTGTTGGGCCCAAGCATGGAAAGGGTATTGCTTTGGCTCTGTGTGTGTAAGTGTGAGCAAGCCCCGGCCAAGGGCTTTCTCTCTGTCCCCTCAATTAGCTTGTGTGTGAGTAGGTACCCAGTAATTTTGGCTGGGGTGGCAAAGGTGGCCAGGCACAACTGTGGCTGGGCCTTTGGCTTGATAAGACCTGAGGCTACACAAGACATCTTCTTTATTCATGCAATGTCTTCCATTTGGGGGAAGACCTAAATGCCCGAGTGCATTAGGAACTTCTGACTTTGTCAGGCATTTGGGTCCATAAATGCTGGAAAGTGCTTTGGGAAGTGTCGCTCCCTAGGGCATTGGGTCTCAGTGGGATTTACTCCAATTACAGAGGTGATGGCTCATCAGGCAGACTGTGAGAGGTGGTTGTGGGGTTAGGTGTGTTACCATTTCTTCCTTGCAACCATCCTGCAGGGTTGTACCAGCACTACCTACTCTCCTCTCCATCCAGCAGCTTCCTGTAGGTTGCAATCTCAATGTCCAGGGCTGGCTTGACATTCATGAGCTTCTGGTACTCATGGGCCATGTCCTGCTTCACCTTCTACAGGGATACCTCCAGCCTGGTGAGTTTGCACTTTGCATCCTTGACAACCACTTCCCTGTGCTCCTCAGCTTCAGCCATGGCTCCTTCCAGTTTGCATCTCTGCAGGTAGGAGATTTTCATTACTGCCACTTATTTGCATGTGCTGTGAATAGTTCAGAGCTCTTGAATCTGCCTGGCTGTGTATTCATCCACCTGTGCTTTGTTATATTTTCAGACTCTATTGGTAAACCTCTAACTCCGGGATGATTCTCTCTGCCTAGCTGAGACGTTGGTGTATGTGTTGTCTTCTCACTGCGGGTCTCTACTGATGGTAGTTCAGTTATTAGTCGTAATAGACCATTTTACTCTGTACACTGGATTACAGGCAAGTCTTAGAGTTGAGCAGCTGACATGTATTTCATCAAAACTGGCTTTATTGCTCCCTTGCTCTAGCAGAGGAGTTTTGGAAAGCCACAACCTGGGAGTTGCGATTGACACATTACTGCCCCTGAGTCATCCTTACCTGGGCTTTGGTGTTTTCGTGTTCTCCAGTCAGTCTCTGAATCACCCGATTCAGCTCCACAATTTCATTCTTTGTGTTACGCAAGCTGTCATCGTGTTTGCCGGTGGTTTCTCTCGGTTCCTCATACTGAGGAGAGAGAAAACACAATGAAAATAAATACCAGATTGAGGACATGAGTCAGTAATTAAACCTACTATGTGATTCTGGGACTGCAGTCCTGGATCTTGAGCTTTAAGGCAAAAGCCTTTGTCACTGGGGGACACGAATGACTCATTTACACAGTAGCAGCTCTGTGTGTGAAGACGTTAACAGAGAATGTGTCACATAGAGAAAACACAGCAGGTGGCTAAGAAAGCAGACCTTTAAAAAGCCTATTCAACCCAAATTAGGAAATCTGAAGAAGCAGAGCCCATAGCAGAAGTGGGGCATAACTACTTTTGCGAGTGTCCATCATGACTCACCTTGCTGTAGTACCAGGACTCTGCATCAGCCCAGCTTCTTTTGGCAGTGTTGTCATACTGAGCTTTGACATCAGCGATGATGTCGTCCATGTCCAGGCTTCAGCTGTTGTCCATTTGCACAATAACAGGGGTGTCTGAAATGGATGCTTGGTGCTGAGTAATTTCGCAGGGGTAGCAGCAAGATTGTCAGTTGTCTGCACTGGAGGCGTTTTCCCTGTGGATCTCCATGGCGTGGAGACAAGGAGATGTGGTGTGCTCTGTGTACCATGACTTCAGGCTCATTGCAGAAAACCCAAAGAAGGATTTCCTGGCTTCTTTCTGGCTTCTACCTTCACTATCAAGTTGAAACAAATTCCTTAGGATCTTGCCTGTGCAGTGCAGGAGTAACACCTTTGAAATCTGGAGCAATCAACTGATGTATGCATGAAACACCAAAAATCTCTGTGATCATTAGTGATGGGTTGTGGGACCCTAACTCCACAGACCCCCTAAAGAGGCATGGGGTGGAGGAAAAAGGAGCGGAAAAGGAAAAGCTGTTACCACTTTATACAGGCTCCTCAGGCAGTTGATCTGTTGGATGAAGGACTCCACCTTGGCTTCCAGCTCAGCTTTGTTCACATAGGCGCAATCCGCGTCCTGAAGCACGTCAAGGGTTTATGAAATGAAAGAGCAAACTGCTTAATGCCAGCAAGTGATGTGATTACAAACTCTTAGGGCTGCTCTTTTCAAGGCCATAAATTTTACCATGCTATTAAATTGTTTTGCTCTCTTATCCTCTTAGGCAGAAGACAAAAAGCACTAGACACAGAGGAGAGAGGGAAAGGTTTTGACCAGTTGGGGTATACAAACATCCCAAATGAACAAGCTCAGCTAAAACTGACTCACTTAAGGTGGGATTCAACTCTTTTAGTTAAATCTTCCCAAAAGTTGGCCTTTAGGTCCCTCTAGAGTCTCTGGAGAGTGAGAGGCAGTCTCACCTTCTCTTTCCGGCAATATTGGCTGCTGTTCATACTAAAAGCCCAGAATAAGTGTTTGAGTTGGTTTGAAATGCGCTTACCTTTTTGATCATGACAAGCTCATTCTCTGCACGTTTGCCAGTGGGTTTCCTCTTCATACCTGCAAGGAGAAGAAAAAAGATCACTTTGCTTCTCGTTATTCAGCTTATGCAAGAATATGAATCTAATCTTCTTCTACCACCTCCAAATGCTCAACCTCAGCATGGAAACCAAGTGCTGATGCAAGTAATACACATGTACGTCTGGAGGAGATCTTGCATCTTGTGCAGCCTTTGCCATCCAAAAGATAGATGAGATCAGTTCTAGCCCTAGTTTTGGAGCTTTTATCTTTTTTAAACTTTTTTTTGTGATCTTCCATGATACCCTGCATGGTGCTCAGTTCTGTTTCCAGCTTGGCTCTGTCGCTTCCCAGAACATGCAGCTGCCTCTTCAAGTTGCCAATATAACTTTCAAACATTGGCTCGATGTTGCTCCTGTAACACTTCTGTTCCTGTAGAAATCCCCATTTGGTCTCCAGCACCTTGTTCTGTTGCTCCAGGAGCTTGAAACCCAGAAGTAAAGCATTCAAAGTATAGTGATTTGTTATACTGGTGGCACAGAAATGAACAATTACAGTCCCAGAATGGGCAAATTGAGAGAGAAAATCTGTGAGTTATTCAGGATAGTATCAGGTGAATGGAGAAGGCATGCATTTAAAAACTTCCAAACAGCGTCTTCTCATAAGAAGGTTCTTCAGAAAAATGTCTTCGTTGTTATTATGCAAAAAGCACCAAGTTAGACTCGGCACTGAAGTAGAGTGGGGTAAGTCAGAGGTAATCCTACTGAAGTTAGGGTTCAAGTGATATAAAAATGGGGCATTAGGGAATCAGCTTCTCTGCAGATAACAGCAAAGCTTGATTGTCATTTGCAATAAGACTGCTTTACACCACTCTTGGACCACAAAAATACCTTCTTGCCCCCACTGAAGGCTCCTTTTTGCTCTAAGGTGGTGCAAAATGTCCTCCTCATAAAACCCAAAGAGGTCCTTACTGCAAAGTCAGGCTGCGAGTTTTGGCTGCTGTTGCTAGTAAGCAGTTTGGCAAATGCATTCCTTGTCTTGGATGTGCCATATGGCAGCTTGTTATGGCCCTGCAGCTGCGATGCCTGTTGAGCTGGGCATCTCTTCTCTTGCCTTGTCAATGAAAAATGCAAATTTGTTATTGAAGGTCTTGATCTGCTCCTTTTCCTGGTACTTCACAGACAGACTACAGGTTTGGGTCCATCTCCAGCTAGAGCAGCTGGAGCAGATGCTCATTGACTGTGACCTTGGCAATGGGTGTGCAGGTCCCCAGGGCTCCACCACCCCTGCTGCCAAAGCCAGCACCTCCATAGCCCGACCCCATGTGTGAGGGGCTGTAGCCATATCGTGGTAGGTGGCAGCCACTGATTGCTAGCTTGGGCTTGCAGCCTGCATTGCCATCAAGGCTTCTGCTGCCGAAGCATCCCGGCCTGGGGTACCCCACACCACCACCTCCCCAGCACGAGACGGTGCTGACAGTATATCTCTTCACACTTCTTGGGATCACAGCAGAGCAAGAGCTGAAACTCCTCATGCCCCCAACTCTGGAGCAGATATGGTAGGATTGGCAAGATGTCAAGACCAGCTCAAAGGAGAATGAAGGCAGAGGGAGAAGCTGAACGCCAGAGCAGGAGGCAATGCACATGACTTAACCCGGCCAGAAACCCACCACAATGAGAAGCAGAGCTTTCACCTGCTTATGTCCCAGGAAAACAGGCTTTGGCTGCACAACCATCCCCAAAAGACCATTTTTAAAGAAGTTTATGAGCATAGTTTGGTAATATCCCACTCGTCTCTTTTGCTGAATAGTGACCTGAGCTGCTTTTAAGTGCACACCTATTGTTGAGTTATAGGCTGCATTTCTAATTTGAATGGGAGGGAATCCCTGGTCCCATAAAAACTGCATTTGCAAACCTCCCTTTTTTTTATAGTAAGCATGAAAGAGAGAAGCAGAACCAATCTTTTGATGTTTGCAGGGCACTGGGAGCAAGGGAAGGAGCGTTGCTTTGTTTTACATGTGGGAAGAGAAGAATCTGACTTAAACTCTTGGGAATATCTAGGGATCCAAACACTGGGGCTGACTTGGTTTGGTATTGCATTAGCCTTTAGCCAGAGTTGCTCCTTTTGTTAACCTAATTCTATAATTTACTCCTTTCTGTCTTTCATTTGACTTCTGTAATTTTGTTGGCCTCAAGAACAATCTTTTAATTCCCTCGGGACTGGAGATGGACCCATGCAAGCATATTTCTTGGTGCTAGGGCTCTGCTGGTCTGTAACTACAAGCAGAAAATGGGTGTAGTGAAGGGGGATGTGAGAGCAGGAGAAAGCAGTAAAAGATTTTCCAGCTCAGACCTTTGCATCAGCTGGGAAAAAAACAAAGGTAAAGGTTGAATAGATCGAGGTGATCTCTCAAGCTACCTATGTGCTTCTCTCCTCCACTGAATGCCCTGAAGAGGGAGTCTGTTGTTTTCCCTAGTTTTGTGGGGAGTGTGACTGACAGCGGTCTGACAGATTGACACCTCTCATTGCTTGCAGAAGGGTCCTCCATGGGGAATAGCTTACAGGAGAACTGGGCTTGGTCATTCTTTTCTGGTGAAATTGTTTGGCAAATCCCTGTGAATGTAAATTTGGAATATATATTTTTATATATATTTCAACAAAGGAGGTGGGTTCAGAGTGACAAAGATGCAGGAAGGGCAGATAAGTCTTTCCTAGAAAGTGAAATAGTGATTTTCAGTCACGTCTTTGCTGAAATACCGAAAGGGCTGTGTGCCATGGGTGGGAACCCTCTTAATCCTTTTGCCTCCAGTGGGATAAGACTGAGGGCTTAGCCCTGAAAATCTCAACCTTTTCTAAAGGTGCATTTGCTTTTATGTGATTTTCTTGGCATTCACCACGGCCTGAGAACATGTTCTGCTCCATGAAGAGGATCAGAGAGAAGTTCATGCACGCAAGCCTGAAAGCTGGCCTGCCTCATTTAGCCGCGTAACATTTTAGGGTAAAGCTGTGTGGGAGTTGTATGTGCTAAGCACTTTTTGGGACTCAGCCTAAAAGGAGTTCAGAGAGCTCAGCATCTTTCATGATTGGGCCCTGGATGCTGGAGAACAGCTGCTACATGTGATAGTTGGCATCTTCTGTGAAATGGAAGAAGTCATGTTGGCTTCTTTTCTTGCTTTTCTCTCTCTTAGGTTTTTAATTACAGACCTGAGCAGAGCTCAGTACCGCCAGCTTGTCTGAGCCAGCCCAGCTTCGATCTGCTGACCCAACAGAAACCTCAACTCGGGAGCATCTCGCTGCCCTGGGATCACATCCTTGTTTAGCACTTGGCCTGATGGCTCTGTTGGCCGTTCCGGAGAGGGGATGGAGATAAATCCCTCCTGTTTTCCCTGCATAAGCTGCAGGTCTGGAACAAGCCTTTCCAGAAGTTTAGCTCTGATGCGTGGGATCTATCTTTCCTGACTTTAAAACACCTTTTGGAGTGCTTCTGCAATGCAGACATCTTCAGCCAACTGCCTAGAGCGCTTTCAGTCCCACAGAGGGAGGGAGGTGTTACTGGGGAACAAATTGACCCAAAATGGTCTGTTTTGGTCCTTTGACTGGCTCGGATGTAGGCGTTTATGGCCAGGTGAAACCAGCCCCACCTTCTGGTCTTGCTCTGTTGGCTGTGCAACTTGGAAAACCTCCCGAAGCACTCAGGTATTGCCGCTCTGTGACCCCTGTCTCCAATACACTTAATGTTCTCCCTCCTCTCCGGAACTGACATGGGGAGGAGGAGATGGGAAGGCTCTCAGTGACAAAGACTGCCTATGGTAAATCTTCTAAACCTTTTTCTAGAATTATACTTTCAGATTAATTTCATAATGGCTCAGAAAACCCACATTGGTCATGGTAAGTTTGATTGCAGTTTATTGAAGAAATTTCATAAAACCCATGCAGTTCAATGGGAGCAGATGAGTGGAAATGAGCTAGTTACATTTTGGCACATAATTCTCCAACCCTCTTCTTTGCCTCCCTTCCCCTTCCATAAAAAGAGAAAGAGGGGGGGAAAAAAAAAAAAAAAGCTAAGAACAAAGGCATTAAACAAGAGATGTTTTTCCAGGTTATGTAAAATTTATGTTACCAAAGCCTTCTGTTCCTCCTTTTTGTCTTCCTGTATTTTTAACCCCTGTCTGTACTTCAAGCTCACTCTGGTTGGTGGAAAGGAAAATGGTTTGCTGCTGAGACAAGATCTAGCAACCTGTAGGTTATGCGGTCTTTTGGCTTAAATTATACATACTGGGTGGGTGAGGAATTAGACATTATAAAGAGCCAACCCCTTTCACCTATGGAAGATGAAGGCTCCATTTTTGGATGTAGGTAGAGCTAGAGAGCCCTGGAGTGAAACAACAGCAATACAAGAGGAGTTGGGAAACAGAGCAACTGCCTCTATATTGAAAGTCACTTTGTTTTCAATTCTTCAAGTCTTTGGGGAGAGCAAGCCCAGCAGTGGAGAGCAGGGTTGCTTAAGAGGGAGCGCAAGGGTCTGTGGTCTCAACACCCCTCCTGGTTTCTATCGTAAGCGGGTGAAGGGACACGTTCTGCTTTCATGTACACTGGCCTAAATCTAAGTCCTGCATCTACTCTGCATTTGTACCAGAGCACTGGAGCAAAAGGGAACCCTGGGAAGCTGGAAGCTGAGCTCTAACAATGGCACCCGTTAATGGGAAGGCTGATTACTCATTGATAAGCAGTGCTGGGCTTCCAGTCAGCTGGGTGAGGCTTTATGCAGAGGAATTAATTGGACTTAGGCATCTCTCCCAAGCCAATAAGTAGTGCTGGGGGTGAGTTTTCCCCTGATGGGAAAGTGGTAAGCGTGGGTCTTTGGATGGTGTTAATAGGCTTTGTGCTGGCAGCAGGAGGTGGTGCTCAACCTCTTCTGCTCCGAGTGAGCTGGATGCTGCTGTGACTTAGCTCCGATAGCTCTTCTTGGTAGTGCTTTTCGATACAAACCTCATGCTTGAGCTGCTTCCCGTGCCAGAGCTGAATCCCCCGGCCAGGCAGCTCCCGCTGCTGGAGCTGGCACCACTTCCCCCCATGCTGAGCCTGTTGCTGAAGCCTGACCCCAGCCCCAGCATGTTCCCACCTCCGTAGCTGCTCCCAGATGAGACCACGGCTGTGATGGGAAACCATGGGCAGAGGGTTAGTTTGTTTGGAATAGTATGAAGGAATTTCAACCTTTAGTTTCACACATTCATGGTTTTTCTTGGACAGTCTACCACTGCCTGTATTTCACACAACTTATTCTCTGGCTTTTCTTCCTATCCTGTAGCAGAGCTGGCCTTAGACATCTGAGTCTCCTAGGGACAATCTCAAATGTCCTAGGGACAAAACCTTTCAAGTTCAGAGTTGGTCAGAGAATAGATGTATCAAGCTCTTTGGCCTCCCCAGTCCCGCAGAGTGCTGCAAAACCCTAAGTATACTCCATTTTTGTGCTGGTAACTACTAGCTGCATAGCTCATTTTCATCGTCTTATCCTCAGTTTCAGGTACATTTAAGGAATAACTCAATGAATACTCAATCTATTGCTTGTGAGCCAGACTACTTACAAATATTCACCGCACCAACGCCTTCTCCAGCCAGTCTGGAAGAAAGAGAGGACAGAGAAGTAAGGGCTTGTTATTTAGGACAATTTCAAGCAACAGTTTGGCACCAGGGACATTGGATAACAGAATGGCCTGGAGTGTTAAGGTGTGATGATGAGTGTCCGATAGGAATTGAAATAACACCTGTAACTACGTAGGATAGGAGTGTGTTTTCTCTGCAATTTTTTGTGGCCCTTCCCTCTCTTGTTGGAAGGCAGATGTGAGAACATCTGTGGGTTTGGACATTATTTTGTTTGCAGGGGGAGGCACCGACCTGCTCTCCTCGCCCTCCAGCAGCTTCCTGTAGGTCGCAATCTCGATGTCCAGGGCCAGCTTGACGTTCATGAGCTCCTGGTACTCGCGGAGCTGCCGGGCCAGGTCTGCCTTGGCTTTCTGCAGAGCATCTTCCAGGCCAGCCAGTTTTGCCCTGGCATCCTTGACGGCCATCTCCCCGCGCTGCTCAGCATCTGCAATGGCCGTCTGCAAACTGGCACACTGCAAGAAGTGGAAATAGGTTTGGTGACTGCTCAGTGGGTTTGGACCCTGATTTCCAGGCGTTCTTGCAAGGGTACAGCAAGGTAGTGGAGATGGAGATGCCCCCATGTTTGGAGGGGTCCTGTGCACCATACCTGTTTCTTTACACTATCAATTTCCGAGTGGAGCCGCTGGATCATGCGGTTCATCTCTGAGATCTCCATCTTGGTGTTGTGGAGGTCATCCCCGTGCCGGCCAGCCGTGAGCTGCAGCTCCTCATACTGAGATGGGCAGGGAGATGAGACACCAGGGCACAGTCAGATCTGGGCAGGAGCTTGAACTCATTGGTAGAGACTGACCCTGCTCTGATCCTCTCTTGGCTGGGTCTCCCGTCTCTTTCTGTACTCAATCCAAGCTCTTACTCATGAGCTTTAGCATATGTCCTTCCTACCTCTATCTCCTTATGCTCCTCTGTCTCTCGTTGTTAAAATGGCATTTTCACACGTCCAAGAAACTAAATGAATCCTATCCAAATTGACTTGATTTTACACCCTACTCCCCTGTCCTCTCTGCTTGCACTCTCCAGTATAAAATAGCCTTTGGGAAAGGCTAAACAAAAATTTTGCTAGCTCACCTGTTTAATTTTCACATCCTCACCTTGCTTTGGTACCAGGACTCAGCCTCTGCCCGGCTCCGGTTAGCGATGTCTTCGTACTGCGCTCTGACCTCTGCAATGATGCTGTTCAGGTCCAGGTTGCGGTTGTTGTCCATGGATAGGACCACAGAGGTGTCGGAGATCTGTGACTGCATCTGAGACAGCTCCTGTAAGTCAAACAAATTCGTTCTCAGTCCCAAATGTTTCACTGTTGTGCTTGTCCCAGAGATGATGTGTGGTAGAGGGGTAAGATCAGGGAGGAACTGCAGCTCTGAAGAGCTCTCTCAGGCTGGTTCAATCCTGTTGGTACCAGGAAAATAAGGAAATCACAGAACTAGGAAGTGTGGGAGATTCTTACTGCTTCATAGAGGGCTCGCAGGAAGTTAATCTCATCTGTCAGTGCATCCACCTTGGTCCCCAGGTCCACCTTGTTCATGTAGGCAGCATCCGCATCCTGGAATCGCAACAACAGGGGTAGCGAACAAAGCCTATCTGCATCCTTGTACAAAGACCAGTTGTCATTTAATACAAACCTTTGATGACAAACTAGAACTGAAGACTTCCTTGACCTCTGTGCCTTTAAACAGAGCCAAAAGTGACCTGGTTTCTTCCCTCTACCTTCTTTTTTGGGGGAGGGAGGGATAATAGTGTCCATAGATCTAAGCAATTTTTTACATGTAGAAGCCACTGAATTTCTCTTTTCTTGCCAGTGTACAGACAGATATTTTTGACAATGCTTTAAATAGTGGAAGTTTCTTATTGTGTCTCCTGCAGGTGGGACCAGGGGGGCTGTGGAGGGTGGGATTGGATACAGAGAGGCTGCAGAAGCAGCAGAGCATCTAGTGGAGTGACTACAAGGTAT
>JANHGO010000403.1:0-41312 GCA_024606505.1 Aquila spilogaster
TATTTGGGGCAGGCAGGCTGAGAAAACAGAGAGGTGTTGGGTGTCAGAATTGATTTAAATGGGCTGCAGCTTTGCGCATAAGCACTAGAGCTCAGCAGCCAGAGGATGGGAGGTAGCAAGAGCTGGGGGCTCAGAGGCAGAAGAAAGTGTGCTAGAGATAACCTTGAATGCCCAAGAGCTTCATTCAGATACAAGAACAGAGCATCGTTTGTTCCAGAGTGACATGTGAGGTCTTCCTAATTTTCACAAGCATTCACAGGTAGCAGTTGTGTTTACAGAAGGGATCCTGGTAGACTGCTGCTGGCAAATGAATGAACATTACTTCCCAGGTGCCCATACAGGTTGCACTGCCAGGGGACCAGGTAAGTATGAGAATAACAGGCTCAGTCTCAGCAAATGTGATTCTATGATTCTGAAATGACCTCTACTTGAGTCAGTTGTGGAGTTAACAGTATCCTGCACAGCACTGCACAGCAGTGATCGCAGTTACAAGGCCTTCTTAAAGAACTTCAGCATGGACTGTGCATTTCTGAGTGCTTTTCCACCAAAGAGATCCCAGTGTCCCTACAGCCTCTGCCTTATTCAAACAAGGAGACCTGCTGGAGCACACATCTCTCTAACTCTAAGGAAACTGGGCTGGTAAGGGTTGTTGAATACCATCTGTCATCCAGACATGCAATTGATACATATTCAGAGTGTGTCCAGATGCCAGGATTTGGAAAGCAGCAAATTTGAATGCCTTGATATAGATGTGACCATGATTTAGAATCATAGGATCCTGACAATTCAAAGGAGGTCTCTAGCCCAAGACCCTGCTCAAAGCAAAATCAGCTAGGAGATCAGATCAGATTGCTCAGGGCTTGCCCCATCTGAGCTGTACAACTTCTTTGGGCTTTACTTTCCTCACTGAGCAAGCTTCAGCTGCTTGAGAGTTGTTCAATACCTCTATGCCACCAGAAGGCCAAAAAAAAAGAGGGAGAATATATCTATATCACAGAATCACAGAATTGTAGGGGTTGGAAGGGACCTCTAGAGATCATCTAGTCCAACCCCCCTGCCAAAGCAGGCTCCCTATATGGATAGATTTACATGGCAGAAAGTGCACCACTGTAAATTGACTGTTCTCTTATCTCTTTATTGGATGCAGGCTACCCAAATCAGATCACATCAGATAACATAACACAATGACACACCATTTTTTTTCAGACTACTAGCTGCTGTCATGCAGGTGCCATGAAGCAAACTCATCTACGCAAGTATAGGGTGAAGTGTAGCTTGTATGCACTGTTAAGCAAAGAAATGCCCTTCTTGCCATATGCAGTATTAAATTCTCAGGGTCAGTCTAGAGTACAGCATCCTGTTCCATTCTTCCTTACCTCACAATGCTGAAAACGGATCATTCAACAAGTTGGTCTTCTGGGGAGAAATGTCCTTCCTGCTGCAGAACCACCAGCAAGAAATACTACTCTTCTTCTCTCCTCTGAAAGCCACATACTTCTCAAAATCTACAGGTACAAGTGCCTGAAAACTAGGAGTGACTCCAGTGCTGCCCTGCTGGAATCAACACAATCATGGGAAAAGTTGTCCAGATCCATAAGAAACCTGAAGATATTGGTGTGCACGTGATATCAAGGGGCAACACATTGTGTCATAATGAGCTAAAACTGAGAGGAATGAAACCTTTGTTCTTCTGCTCCTCTGTTCTTCTGTATTGTCTGACACTGGATACAGTCAGAGAGTACAGATCTTGGAAACAGATACACATACATGCCATTTTGTTCAGGAGGACATGAGATATTTGACTACTTTCTTAGTCATAAACAATATTAGTTCTTCATGATTTCAAATAGTTTTTCCTCCCCAGTTTCCACCATCTACTAATGTCAACTCATCTATGATGCCTAAACAGAGCTGAGACAAAGGACAGGAACCCTGGATAAATATGTTAGTGGCAAATACCTTTCACTTTTCTTCCAAATCTATTCTGAAACTGTTTTCAGGCTTGGCAAAGTAATCTACATTTAAATGTATCTCGCATTAAGCCACTTCCTTTCTACTCATAAATTTGGTTTTCTCTTCCTTTTCTACTGCCTGTCACATGAAGTTCTGAGGATTTTCAGACTTTCTGGCTTATTCCACTTCACAGAAGAAGACCCCTTGACACATTTTCTTTCTCCTTTCTCATATTCAGTATTCTGAAATCCTTCTAAAATTCATTTTGTATCAAGAAAGTGCGAATCTAGTTACACTCTGCGTTACATATCACCATTACGTGTGTGCATTCACATTGTTCACTTGCTTACAGTAATAAAGATATATTTATCATAATTTATTTTCATAATTTATTTTATCTATTTTGCAAATACCAACATGCTCAACTCATTGTTAACAGTTCTGTTGGGCACAACCTAACATGGGGTGGTCTGGTCTGTCATCCCATCAACAATTGAGCTGGTTTAATATATTTTGTTACTTAGCTCTTCTAGCACGCCTGATGATCTTGGTTTAACATTTTCAAAGGCATCACTCTGCAGTCTGTGAGTCTACAATAAGAGTGCCATAACTTGTCGGATTTTCTGCTTTAGAGATGCCTATCACTTGAGGCTTGATGTGGCATCTCTGATAACAGTTTGCTCAAAGACATCATCTGAACTTGGATATAGTATACAGGTGTGTGTAAGCATTAGCAGCTTTTAATCTGGTTCATTCTTTATGCGTGGCCTGGCAAGCTACTCAGAAAAGATGCTCACATGTATTTTCCCATCATCCTGGGCCTCCAGAGAATGTGGATTGTCAACAGACTTTATAAGGCCACAGAATTAGGCAGACATTGCACTGGTATGCAGCACGCAATATGTTTAAATCCCAGTGGAGTTTTTAGTGATCTCTGACAGCTAAGAGAACTACATACCTTTGATTCTAATGAGAAATCTGTCTGTTCACAGAGAAGTCTACATAAAGAGAAGGAAATGTACACCTGAAAGATGTCTATCATCACTTCTTTCCAATGAGGAACATCTTCATATAGATGTACTGATGAACAATATCTAAAAGCAGTAGACTTTTGTAAATCTACTGCGGGTATGGACTTTTGTCCTTAACATATCTTGAATTTCTTTGTGTTGACCAATCTGTATCTAGAAGTTTAATGTTACTTTCATAGGAATTTCTGAAATATTAGGGCATTTACTTGTCTTTTTAACCAAGTTTATATGACAAGATTTCTTTACAAAAAAGGTTTTGTTATTTATTATAAATGCAAAGGTGTAGCTGATTATTTGATGAGATGCTGGATTCACTTGTGTGTGTTTTGAAAAAATAAGTACTCTAATTTCAGGGCAGGCCTGAAATATTCATTCAGCAGTATTAATCTCTGAAGATATGCCACAAAGAGGCTGATAAGAAGCGCTGTGAAGAAGGCTGTAAAGTTTAGCATGGAATGATAGACATAAGTCATGTGAATCATGCTGAATTTTTGTAAGTTTTTGTGGGAATTTAGTATGATGACACCTCCATCAACATTTTTAAAGCAGAAGAATCAAGAACTCTGCTAATTTGCAAAACAGGACTTCACAAAAAAGTATTTTGAGGATCCCATATAATTTCATTTGGGCATTACATGTTAAAAATATCTCTTCACCATTTATTTCTGGAGGAATATGTCAATTGCCATACCTGATCAAACAGAAATGAATGGTATCCAGCTGTCTTCTCTCCATTCTCATGTCTTCAGAAGAAACTGCATGTCTATGTGCATGGAACAACAGGGAAAGCTCCTTCCTAGCTTATTCCAACAGAAGTGAATTTGTTCATACCATTAATTTTAAGATTATTTTCCACAGTAACTTAATCATTTTCATTTACCATGTAAACATTCATCTACTTTTGAATCTCATTTAAATATTGACACAGTCCTCAATTGTTAGTGAGTTAGTGACCACTACGGACTCACTCTAATCCACGTAAAAAAAATCCCCTGGGGTTTACCTTTTAATCTGATGCTGCCACTAAAATTCACAGATGTTCTTTACTTTTATTATCGTTTTCACTTTTTTCTCCTTTCTACGCTGAGCAAATTTGGTCTCGTCACATATATGGAAGTCTGTCATTCTTGCAAGCTTTTTTGTCACCTGACACAAACCCTTTCCCAGAATTTACCTGGAGGTGTTCATTACCTGGCCAGTTCCATCTATACAGCTGCAGCCCAGGCTAGCAGTATGCAATTCAAATTATCCTGCCAGATTTGCATCGTTGTGCCAGCCACACCATTACCACCAAATTTTCACATTGTTCCTTTGACAGAATGAAATGCAAACATTGAAAGACATTTCAAAGATGGCTTATGAATATTCACTTGCCCATCTGACTGTTGTACAAGTGTGGAGTATGATCTATTTTGAAATTGCAAGTCCAAATTCTGTACAATTCAAACACTGTCAGCTTGTCTGTAGACAAGCTATGTAGTGTGTATGTTCATGAACTTGTCACTGACTTGTATTAAGGGCCTGACTGTATCTCAGCCTGCAAAATCAAATTAGAGCAATGGAAAAATATAATTCCCTACCCTCCCCCAGCAATACCATGATTGGAGAACAGCAGGTGCAAGTTTCAAGGGCAGGTCAAGGTCACTGTCAAAATGTGGCCCTTCATGCCAAACTATCAGTCAAAGATCATCTTCTCTTCCTTCCTAACAGCACATAAAAACAGAAGTTCCCACCAGAAACTTGAGGCTTGTGAGCACTTTGTTTGGATTTCAGTATATTCTTGGTAAATAAAGATCCTGTAGGACATTAAACTCAGCCTTCTAGTGAAACTGGAGCTGAATGTATCTGCATTACAGTTGTGTTTTATGTAGTTTGTGATAGGGTGAAGGTCTGGTCTTTGTGAGGGTTTCAATTCAGGTTGGTTGCATCCTCAAGATCTAGCAGAATAACTCTTCCATAACTGTACTTTGGTTAGAGTCAGCTTATTTCATACACTTAACATTGGTACAGATTGTAAATCCAGAAAAAATACTTGGTAAAACAATTAGATTGCCCTGCATGCCCACTCCTGCCACTCAGCAGGCTTGATGAGCAACAGCAACCCTTCCTCAAATCAGCACCTAGGCACATCTTTGTCACCAGTCAAAGAAAGCCCCAGAGTGTAGATGGTCTTCACAGAGTGCCTGGAAGGCCAGTGGCACAGGCCACTCTGTATATGGGGATGGGATTGGTAGAACTGAGGGCCCTTACACAAGCCCCAATTCCTTTCCAAGATGACAGAATGCACTATATTGAAGTTTTCTTGACCTTTGTTGACCTATGTTGAAGTTTTCTTGACCTGCACAAACCCATGCAAGGGCAGAGAGAATTGCAGGCAGAAACAAAAGGAAGACTTGCACTCTTCCCACTGGCCGCCAGCCCAACCACAGCTGTCTGTTATCCCTACCCCCCATTAAATTTGATGAGGGGTAAACACAACAACTGTCTGCAGAATGGCAAATATACACTCCTTCAGCCAGTCTCCTTGAGGTAACTTTTCTTGGTTACTTCTCCCAGCCTTCTGAACTTGTGGAAGGATCCTGCTGACCCTGAGCAGAATAAAGGGTTGTGGAGCCAATGTGAAGGAAATACCAGCTTTCTTGCTAGCCAAAGCAATGACTGAACTTATAGGCACAGTGTAGGGTAATTTCAGTTTAGAAAGGAACATTTCTTTACTGTAAATCTGATGCCTACTCTGCATCAGTACTCCAACACAGAACTATCACCATGTCTAAAGGTCTTTAAGTACTTTGAGATAGGTAAGAAGACACAGATTCACATACAAGAAGAAAAAATGCTCTGAAGTCTTTCCAAATATTTTGCCTGCCTGTTCATTTTTGGCCTCTTAGTGACTATCACCAGGATGAGTGAGGTGCCTAGAAGATGACACTTTGAATCATCATCTCCCTACTTCATAGATTTATAGAAGCCATTATATATCATATAGGTCTGTCAGTAACTGAGATGTCCATGCTGGCGTTATCTGAAGCAAAAGCAAAGCCTTTATGGCCATCCTGCCTAATCAATGCTCTCACTTAACTCATGCGGCCCTTTCCTTCCCCAGGATTTTCAGTTCAGGCATGAACTGCATCCAAAGGCTACTTTCCTCTTAAAGAAATAACAAGGCTGAAATTGTCTGGTGCCATGATCATTGAGTGTGATCACTGAGAATGCCTCAAGGGAGCCTTCCCAATTAACCTCAGCAGAGAACTTTTGTAAGCCTACCAAGAGGAAGCCAGCCAGTTTATGAGTTTCTTTCAGGGATATGACATTTCTGGGTGACCTTCTACACCACAGGAAGTTTCTGATCTTAGCTGTTTCCCCAGAGCTGTAACTCTAAAATACTCCTTGAAACAGTCCCATTACAACTGTGGGGCTTCCCAGCTTCCATGCCTCATCATGCACGTTCCTCTTAGTGTTTACAGTGGCAGTGCCCAACCTGTTTCTCATGAGGACCAAAGCACCCATTTCCCCATTGCCTTTTCTGTGACCTACCTGAGTTCATTACTCCAGGTCACATTTCTCAATCACACTTCCAATGTCCTTTCCACAGCTTTTTTATTTTATTTTATTTTATTTTATTTTATTTTATTTTATTTTATTTTATTTTATTTTATTTTATTTTATTTTATTTTTTTTTTTTTTTTGAGAATGAGATCTCCCATCTCGTAAACATCATCATCTGCACTTTTTTGTTCTTGTATGTGTTACTGTGCTGTGGATTTGGATGTGTTCACACATATGTTCAACTGCTTTCAGCCTTATGATTAACCCCATTTTCTTTATATCCATCACATGCTTTCACCTCATTTACCATGTCATAAATCCTGTGTGATCAGATAACTTAATTAGAAACTCTTTTTATACTTGCTTTAATCGTCAGCAAAAATATTCAACTAAGATCAGAACTCTATGGGAGCTGAACAGAAACACATATCCCTTCATTGAAGATTCCCCATTAGCAAACAGTTTTCAGTCATTTAGCTGAATTCTAATTTGTTTAATAAGAGCCATAGTGTTTTCGCACAAGCCCAGTTTTTATTCAGAATGCAAAATACTTTTAAATCACATTTTGTAGAAATTGAGCTCTACATTAACAAGATTAGCTTTGGCATTCAGGATCACAATCTTTTCAGTGAACAATGTGACACTATTTTATTAGAATCCATTTTCCATGAAACTTCATTGACTAACACTCACTAAATTTCTGTACTTGAACTGTTTATTGATTGTGTACCACTGCTATTTTTCCCAGTATCAGTATCACCCTAACTGACCTGTAACTTTCCCTGTTAGGCTGTTCAATACTTTCAAATGTCAGCAGACTAGCTTCTTAATCTTTCACTGGAATTATTCCAGTTCCTCAAAACTTGAGAAATTGAATCCAGTACCTCAGAAAGCTCCATGATCCACTTTAAAATGTTTTGACTGCAAGTTAACAAGATCTTCTGACTTCAAGATATTTAAACTTTCACAGTTACTGTTTATCTCAGCCATTGTCAGACTGTGCCACATCAACCAGTACAGTGCCCTAATGCAATAGATCTTATTTTGGGCTACTTTCCAAGTTCTGTTCCCCAGGAATTGCACAGGATTTTGGCTCCTTTTCAGAGGAAGATATTGTTCATAGGTTTTGGAGCTCTCCATATTTTGGTGCCTGATATGATGGTCATGACTGGTCTGACTGAGATTCTCTTCTTGATGGTCTTTCTTGTGCAAAATCACAGCTACAAAGATAAACATTTCCAAGGAAACTCTACATTCTGAAAGATCCATGTTAAGCACATCAAGAATGAGCTACGTTTCATCTTTTCTTAATCAAGGGTAGCATTTTGTTTTGTTTATTCTTTATTTACGTTTTACTTATAATCAGCTGACAATACGTGGGTATTTGGTTTTAAAACCACAAATACTCAGTAAGGTAATCTGCACTGGATTTCTTACATTTGTTAAAACAATTTGACTGTCTGAAATGTTACTGGTTTTGTGTTTTGTACAAGGTATGTATCTTCCACATGTGTTAATTAACTTGTGTGTGTGCATCTATATAACCTACATATGTCATCAAGATATTTTGCCTGCCTTATTAATGTTTCATCCTTAATGAAGGACAATTACTGATTTTCCTTTACCTCCCCTCTCTTCTCATTCACTGCTAAGACACTATCCATGAGTCTGGGAGACCAATTCTGTATGCCAGCCAATCAAAAAATAATAATTTACTTCCTTTAAGTTGAATAAATCTTTTTACTAGCCTGATTAGGAAAAGCAGTTACAGATAGGTAAGCTGTTTTTCTTAACTCTTGTATATGTGACACCAACCATGTAGGTATCCAGGCTGTCTTCTCATCCATCCTCAGTAACACTCAGGGGTCTATTTGCTAATTTCCGTTAAGACTGCTTCACAGACTAAAAGATCAGAAAATGTCAGTAATTCCTGTTACTGTTGTAGTGCCAGTGTCTGCAACAGGAGTCACTCCAGATGGTCCATGAGACACAGTCTTAATAACCAGATGTAGAGAGGATAGGACGTTTCCTTTCAAAAAGTGTAGCAGATACCAACACTCAACTGAACCAATAAGGAAGTTGGTATTTTTAACACTGTTTTTCAAACACTAGTTAGGTTGGAGTTACTGAAAGTATTCTTTAGAATGGCCTTTTCCATAACAACCACACAAAATTGCAGAGCAGATGGAACATCTGTAGAATTCTTTGAGAGTCGAGCAGTAAGTGCAGTATCTTTTTTAACTGTGAAGGTGATGTTCACAAGCCATGGCATTACTCTGTGTGCTTCAATCCCCCTCCTGCTCTCTTAGCCTCTTCCTTTCTTTTTTTTTTTTTTTTTTTTTGCAGTTGTCAGTTCTGTGCATGTAACAGGACTCCACTGAAGCCACGCAGCACTTTCCATTCTCTGCAGCAGCATTATGCACATGCTCTACTGGCTCAGCTAATCCCTGTGTTTCTCGAGAATGGAGGTCACCTCCTGGGAGAGGACTGAAGGGAGATTCCTCCTCCTCTGTGGAGATGCCAAATACAGCAACACATGGAGCCAGTTGGTGTGAGTTCATGAACAAAGTGTGACACGTGAAAAAAAAGATCTACGTAGCGGGTGTTCTTTTCTGACATTTCCAAGTCTATAAAACACAAAGTGACTAATAAAATGCAAAATGCAGACCTATTTCATCCCACGGCTGCTACGGGGTGGTAGTAATTTGAGAAGGAGAAGGGAGTTATCTGTATAATTGTTTCTGATTCAAGGACAGAACTCCTTTCCAGTTTGTTTCTAGATGATGTGGTACAAAGGGACAAGGAATGGGCTCCCCTTAATCCAGGTATATGCAACTGAATTATTGGCTTCCTGTGCTCCATGATCTCTCTCTGCTCTGATAGTGTTTCCAGAGTGGTTTTCCAGCAGTCTTCTTTGATGTTTTTTGGATATCAATGCCAATGTCAAGACAATCTTTAAAATAAACGGAGATGCGGACCAGCTAAGTCTTTGAGATGAAGGGCAAAAGTTTGAAAGAGGGCCTGTCTGTGGTGTGTTCAGCTGGGGTGCCCTGGACGCATCAGCAGAGGAAGTAGGTATGGCTCTGCACTGACTTTTACTTTCTTGGACCTATTGCTGTCATGACCTTGGAGAGCACATGGTCAATATTCAGAGAGAAGGGCAAGGCAGCTGGTGTTTTATGTCAAGGTTGTGAGTAACATGGGTAGAACTCTGTCTCAGGGACAGCTGAGGGCAGTATCCGGAGTTCTCTAATTTTGGTACTGCAGACCTCACCACTTCTGCTGGCAAGACAAGTCTCCTGTAATGTCTTCTAAACATAGGCCTGCTGCCTCACAGCAGTTCTTAGGGACACTAAATGGGACAATTGAGCTGACACAGGTCTCAGTTACATGTAGTTAACTTCACTGTAAGTAGGATTTTTCCCTCAGGGACTTTTGCTCTCAGAGAAGAACAAATACTGGACTAAGGAACTGTCAGCTTGGGATGTGAGCATTTTCCTCTGGAAGCGTCAGTCAGGTGTTGTGCATAATTCTATGTCTGCTGTTGCATGAAATCTGGATGTTCATAGTTTTGTGACACAATCCTCCTGTCTTTTGACAGCCCAATGAAAAACCAAATAAGTGAAAAGTCCCCTAAAACCCAAACAAAAACACTGTTCTCCTCTCTCACTATTATTTGACACACTATTTGCACACAGTGTCCATGCTTATTTTCTTAGTGGTATGGGCTGCTCTTGCCCATTCTCTCTTGCTCTACTGCCTGGAACACTAAGCTTGGCAGAAGTCGTTGGGAAAATCTTATCCTAAATCTGCCATAGCACTTTTAATGAAAGAGAAGGTCTTAGCCATGATGTCCTGGCTGAAGGCCAACCCCAGTAATTACATACTGGATTCTTGTAGTTCCATGCGCTTTCAACCGGAGTCAAGATTCTTCAGCTCTGCTGCAAGGTTTTATGCCATGCACTCTGATGCTCAGTTCATAACAAACCATATGTTCCATCATCACCTGAGCACCCACTTCATAACAGTCTCTGCCTTCTTTCAGCATCACCCCAAGATACGTCACTTTTCTATGCCTGAATAGGTTTAATCCAGAGCTGTAATGTAAATATTTTTCAAGCTTTATGTCCTGTGTTGTGCGCTGATGTAACATATTAAAGACCTTAGCAGAATGCAACTAGCAGGCATCAATTCACTAAAGAAATCATGGCTCTGAATTTCCTAATATTTTGAAATAAAAGTCTTAACTTTCATGACACATCATTTATATATTTTTACAGTATTACAATCATATTTTATGAGCTATCTATTCATGTGCTTCAGTACCTCTGATCTACCATTTCTCAGACCTTTGGGGAAATGGGGAGTTTTCACGCTCTGATTGAAATTCACCAGATTCCCTTCATGCTCCTGACTCAAGTCATGGCAAATAATTCTACCTAGATGTCAGGTCACTAGTAGTTGCACCAAATCAGAAACTATAGCACACGCTCCTGTGTAACAGAGACAGAAAAAATACTTACACCTTTGAAGGTAGGACTTATTACATAATAAACGTGAAAATGTTTAGATGTTTTGTTCTATAGAAAGTTCTGATATCAACATTTATTTTGGACCCACATCTGGACAAAATGTTGGAACAGTAATATTTTTACTGAAAGCAAATTTGTCCTTTCTCAGAAACAGTTTAACTTCGACTTGGTTCAATACAACTGTGTCCCCCTTGGAACTGCTGCAGTGCCTCATGAGGGTGATACATCATGTTTTTCAGTTGACAAAGTTTCCAGCCAGCATCCTGTGATGTTTTGTGGCCATTTGACTCTCAGAGTACACTGCAAAAATTTAATGAGAGAGATGATTATGATGCATTATGGGAGTAAGATGTCTATAAATGACAGTGTCCACAAGGCACATTGTAATTCTTGTGGACATAAATTAAAACTGAGCTCCTCCATCATGAAATGTTTTAATTCAGTGTTCCAATTTAGACTGAGCTAATTCAAAGCAAAGCATTTTTTTTTTCCCACTGGGGAGTAAAAATCTTGAGCAAAATGCCATGGGGAAATTCAGAGTTCTTAAAGACTGCATCTCCATTCAGAAAAAGATATTCATGGGAAATATATGACCTCTTATAATACATACTCAATTTCCATATATTTATATAAATATGTAGATATATATATATACACTGTAACAATTAATGAAATATAAGCCAGATCTGTTAAATATAGCTGAATATACACTTGGTGATATATAAATTGCAGTTTGATGTGTAATAACCAAGTAGCAAGTTGGTCAGAGGAAGTCGAAGAGCATTTTCTTTTCTAATCCCTATATAGATGAATCTATATATTACAAGCTCAGCCCACTGGAAGTTATTTTTCTTAGTTTGTCAGGAAGAAGGGCAAGAGAAAGAAAAGACTGTGCAGTTCACCCTTGCCTTGTTGTGTGCATAGCACTGCCAGGCCTTCTATTACTTCATTATTATTCCATAACACTCCTAGCAATTTGGAAACTCCTAATTACTTTTGCCCAGTTTCCTGGCTTCCCATTTTACTAGATTATTTTTTCCCAAGACAGAATTCTGCTATCGCATTGGGGTGGAAATCTAGTGTTTCTGCATTGCTGGCAAAGTCCAATGTATACCTTCTACATCGTCATTGTTTATTACAAAAGGTTTAACTTACAGGAAGCTGTGAATTGCTTCATTTTGGGATTCCAGCGAAATTATTTCCTGTGGTTGTTTTTTTGTTCATTTGTTTTTTTTTTTGTTTTCTGGAAACCAGTCTTCTGTTTATGCCCCAAAGCAGAGTCCTGTCCCCCAGAATTTGAGCCATTCAATGGGGAAAGATATGAACAGGAGCAAGTCCAAACATCTCACAGCTTTTAGTGAGGTATCATCATGGGACAAGCATGAAATTACCCTCTTTATATCTTTATTTCAGGATCCATGAGTCGTTGTAATCTGGTTTGGATACAAAATAATGGCAAAGCAGCTTTAGAAATTAAGGATATCACAGCAACACTGCTGGTGTTTGGAGGGTGTTGGTCTCTCACCACTACATCACGGTTTCTGTAAGAAATGGGCTGGTGGTGGTAACTTGGCTAAAGCTGCAAGAGAGCCCATGGCTGCATCACCTCTGTCAGCCAGATCCTGCTTCAAGCCTGTGGCAGGGGATATTACTGGTGTCACTGTAGTTGCAAGCAGCAAAGGTGTTAGAAGACGTACACTCAGAAAGTTCATTGTTGGAGGCAAACAGGGAGAGTCATCTCCAATCTACCCTCAGGTTTCTGACCACCAGTTATCTGTTTCATCCCCTGCTCCTCTACACAGCCATTTGTATCTGAAATGTTCTTCCTGTGAACACCATCACAGCTTGCCGCTCTGAGTGGCTTCTTGATAAGCAAACTAGGCTGGTCATTTTCTGTTTCTCATTTTGCTCATTCAGTTACAGGGAATGACTTGTTGCTGTGTCCAGTTATCCACACCCATGACCTTTTCAGAGTCTCTGCTTTCCAAGATGCATGCCCAGCATCCCCTGAGAGAACTGCTGTTCTGTGTTGATAGATGTAAACCTTTGCATTTGGCTTAATTCAACTTTACTTTTGCCTTAACAGTCCTGTCCTACCAGGTGACCTAGTCTATGCTGGTGGTCTGAATGAGTGCCCACTCTACCTCATCTTTTAGGACACCATCGACTTTGTCTGTCTGCAAATTGTATTGGCTATGAGTTTGTACTTCTCACATTGGGACATACTTGTCCCTGTTTGCCAAGATTGCATCTTTGGTGATTCCATTCAAAAGAATCACTGTAGAAAATATGCTGAAGATAAACATATAACAGCTGACAAAAGCATTCTGCATTTGACTAGCAAAATGCATGGTAAAACACAGAGCAGAAACTGTCTAGGACATATAGCTTCACTACTCAGTCAAGGGTACTTCCAGCTTTTAAGTATATGAGGGCAATGTGGCCCTGTGAACCTTCTCAAGAGAAGCCAACATCCAGGGAGAATGAGTCTGTACAATGCATGTTGCCTTTTCTCAGTGTCCTGAGCCCTTGCTGGATGACAGCATCACCATCTGTAGCTGCAATTTTGAGCTACAAATAGCATGAAACATTTTTTCCTTCCTCTGTGCCCGCTATGCCATTCATGACACCAATGTCCTGCTGCAGACCCGTACAGTCCTTATCCCATTTACACTCCTCCCCTATATTTGTGCCAGACTTATTTTGAGCCATTTATGTGAGCCATTAATCATAGTGTGGTTAGTCATTTAAAAACAAAAAGAATTACTTGTCTGTGGATGTGTCAAGTCATTTCCAGCTACTGAACAACTTGGCAAGGGATTTTCTTTCTCTTTGGTTGAAAATATTCTAGATACACCAGGGAGGGTTTTATCTGCGTGTTTGTATAGAGGGAACAAGCAAATATGTCAGAGGGGGAGAGATGGGAAACAGCCAACTCTTGAGCAGTTGCTAAAAGATGACACTTTGTAAACTATGTTGATAACCCTCTGTGGGAGGAATAGCAAAAACTTAATTAGTACTGAAATATATCAAGAGAAGTCTTATTTTTAGAATTCAGGAGAGAGCCTGCAGGGACTTCTTGTATTTAACTTCTTGTGCAGTGCCTTGACTCAGTGGGAGGGTGAGATGCTTGACCCAGAATAAGGCGACCTATAGTTTTCAGTGATTTAGCTCTCTTCAGTCCATGCAAAAGTCTTGCTGAATTCTAGGAAGGGTAAAAATCCGTCTTGTATTTTCTGGGAACTAAAATAAAATGAAGAAGTAAATAGCAAAAGGACCCCAACTGAAAGGTGTCCAAAATCAGTTTGCTACTGACACCTTGAGTACACTTGTAAAGTTAAGGAAACTTAAGTTATACTTCACCTCTGTGCTGGTAATTGGCAACAGCAGGAGACAAATTGCTTTTCTATCTTTTCAATATTTTTGTTTTTAAAAAATACATTGTTTTTTTCTTTGCGTTGAGACATGCCTCAAATCTTTTAAAATTACCTTCAAAAGGACAGAAGCAGTAGATGGAAGAGCTGGTAGTAAGTGGTAGCATGAGAGAGGCTCAAGACTAGGTCAAGTATGACTCAAACACCAAAGCCCAACTCTACTTCTTAATAAGTCAATACCTCAGCTAAATGACGTCTGACTTTTCTGCATCAGTGTAGTCTCATTAGTAAAGTAGAAGAAACTCTTCTTTCAGATAAAACTTTTTCATTAAAAACAAGTTTGGCCCTGCAAAAAGGTGCAGTTTACTGATAAGATGTTCAGCTCAAATATTCCTCCCCATTCCAAGTAATATTTTTCAGCTTTCACTTTGGACCAGTCTCGTCTGGTAGGTGGATTTTTCCATGTTGCTTCAGTTTAAGTGAATAGAAAACTTAACTTAAAATCTTCACTGTCAGTGGTATTTAGATATTGTACTTATCTGCAGAGGCCATTCCAGGTCCTCCCTGAAAGAAGTTCTTTGGTTTTACTGAAGAGTACAAGATAAATAGTGAATAACAATAGAATTGTACAGTGCAAGCCATTTGCTGAGAGCCATAATGACAGAACAGCTGTGGCTGCCTCTTCCACTGGGTCAAAAGTCAGAGACAGCATAGCTGAACACAAAAATATGGTGAGCAAATCTTTGTGTAGTGTCACAGAAAGAAGCCTAAAAATAGTCCAAATCTCCTTTCTCCTCTTATTTAAATAAATCATCTTTCCAAAGAGAACTGACATTTTGCAGCCTCACAGCCATATTTATAGGAGGTGGTAATAATTTGCAAGAATGGTCTAAGCTGGGGGGGAAGTAATTGATCTGGATGGCCAGAGCAGATTGGTGATGAATGATTTAAACTGCAACATGGTGAGCTGAGATTAAATAACAGGGAACTTCATAAAAATGATATGTGAGCAAGAGAAAAGGCTTTGAGGAGGTGTGAAAGATTCAGAGAGCTCGAGGCGCATCAGGTCAGGGCTTTTGATCTCTCCCGACACAGAGCTTCTCCAGCAACACAAGACATCAGTACAGGCAATGCTTGCAGCCCTGTGAGACACAAAGAACAAGTCCAGGCTGCTCTCACTGTTGCTCTAGCTCTACTGTGCCACACAAGGAGGTGAGGTGCAGCACTGCCATGGAAAACCAGACTGTGACATCCTTGCTTCCTTGGGTCACTCTGTATCAGACTAGTGGTGGGGATATGGTCCAGATGACTGTCAGCTATAAGAAGAGCTGAGTAAATGACCTGGGTGTAACCAGCCAGTAACCATGCTACATGGATAATGCTACAAGACTAGTGACAGCATTAATGTTACATTCAGAAGTATCTGTCTCATCTTCACCCCACACAGATGGTTGTTCTGGGTCCGAGTTCCCAGATCTAAAGCCAAGCCTGTTCATTAAACCAGAGAACAAGCTGCCCTGCACATCACCACACAGTGGGTGTCCTGTTCCCTGGAGGCTGGGTAGCTCCAAACCCCTCTCACTGCAACAGTTTCCTTCTTTCCATTGCAGCCTGTTAGATAAAAAGAAAAGAAAACCAGCCACACCCAGGAAAAGGGAGTTCATGAGAAGTTTCGAATGTAGCTGAAATTTAAATGTCAGTGTACCACTTACTATTCAAGGAAGAGTTCTGAAGAATGCATCAATTCTAACAAGCAAGACAGTCTTCTTGATCACCGTCATTTACTCAGTCTATTCCTACAATGAGGAGGCTAAAGACAATTTTTTCTTTAGCTGTTGAAAGCATCCAGCTTTATAAGAAATTGTTGCTCAAGGAGAAGCAGTCTTTTAAAGTCTGTAAAATTCTCTTTTCTGGGGAAATTCAACAATGGAAATTTTCTTCTCTATGCTTTCATGTCCTCCTACTACATGGACTAAAGGGAGAAGGAAGTTATCAGGGATCATAGCACATTAAAAAAGACTTAAGAAACCATCTACATAACTCGTGCTCCTGCTCCTTATAGCAGTGATTGAATGCTGCCTCCTAGAGAATCTCAGCCTTTCCCAAGTTATGTGGAAATCTCTGTTTGAGAAATCAAATTGCCACTGCAGCTGCTAACTCCTTCTTTATTTTCACTGTCAGTCTCTGTTCAGGGGTGGAATGAGCAGGGCTGAATGAAAGCATTCATCATCATAGCCATAAAGGCTATATAAGACACATGAGTGCCATACTTGAACCACACCATTTCTCATGCCATGAACACAACTGCTGAACCAGAAGGCCAGGTCATTCTGGGAAGCAGAATGAAGAGCTGGAGCTGGTGATTTGAAAGCAATGAACAAGCAATGGTATTTCTGTTTCCTTAGCTGGCCTCTCAGGAGAAATGCATTCCGGTATTTCCTGCTGTATAGTGAAGAAGACAGACCAGAAGGGGTTAATTCATTGGCTAAATTGAAAAGTCCTCTGTACCCTGAAAAAGGACAGTATATAGGTTCACTAATAGGAAGATAGTCATGTGCCTTCTGAGACCAGTAGGAGAAACAAACTGTTGTGGATTTCCTCTCTCATTAGCCAGCTAACCATGTTTGGAGCAATATTGCAAGCCTTTGCATAGTAGATAGCACGTCAAGTGGCCACTTGGACTTCTGCAAACTCACGCTGTTGCGGCAAGCACAGGCCATGATTAGTGCTAACCATACCGTGAAGTGGTTGCAAGCTGAATTAAAATATGTCATATGGATAGCCACTAATGTGATTGTTTGGAGTTTTGAGGAAGTGAGTGAAGAAAAGATCAAATACAGCACAAGGGAAATCCCTGAGAGACAGAAAGGCTCAAGCATTTGTATCTCCCAGCTGGAAAGTCGAGTTGTTGAAAGGAAACTGTGGTTTTAAGGAAACACACTGGATAAAATCTGACAGGTGATAAAATCAGTTTGTGTTCTTGTTCTATCTCCAGCAGCACCCATGTTATTCCCAGCATGGTCATGATTTAGGTCTCAGACCCATCTGCCTGCTTAGGGGAGGCCATCTCATTGTGTCAGCTGTCTCAGAGCCACAGATGTTCACAACACTGCTAGCCTGCTGCAACAATCTTTCCTGGCAGAAAATTCAGTGACATTTCTTTACTTCTGTCTGAGTGTCCCACTCTTTGCCTACTCTGCCATACCTTTCATAGCAAATGCCTTCAGAGTCCCCAGTGTCATCACCTGGAGCTAAACTTAAAGGCAGTTGAATCAAATTGTTAGGGTAGGATTCACCATGTCTAATTGCAGATGTCTTCAAGGAAGCAGTTTGTGAGTCACAAACTGCTTCACTCACACAGAGAGCTCTTTACAATCACAAAGAGAAATGAAGTATTTTAGGACATGATCTGTTTCGCTCATTTTAGATGGTGGCATTACAGTGAGGTAACTAGCACTCTGTAAAGGGAGGCTACGCATTCAGACATCTAACTTGGAGGAAGATGCCCACATCAAGTCAGCTGCATCCCACCCATAGTGACTGAAAGCAGAAAGTCAGTCATACATGGTCACATTCAGAATTTACATAGCTCTCCACTGAAACCATTAAGCCCCTTCATATCATATGGTTCTCAATTAGATTCGTGAAGAAACCAAAAATGATAGGTGCAAGGAACTCTTTGTAGAAACATCAATCTTAGACAAAAGCATTGTCAGTACATGAAAAGCATTGCAAATGATGATAAACTCCAGCTGAGTTTAGGTTTTCTGTGGGTGGCACAGCCTTGATAACTGCAGCACGAGACTCTACAAAGCCTCACATCTCAGCCTTGAGACGTACCTGCACTCTGCTTCGGTTCCCCAATGTAGCACTGGCACGGACCATGCTGGCTCTGTTGGGTTTGCTGCTGTGGTTCCAAGCAGAGTTCCAGAGCCACCACACCCTCTGCCAGACCCACACATGGGGAACCATGTGCACCGCTGAGTCAGTCACCAGCTTTGGCCTTTAGCTTAAAGCCCACAAAATTAAAGGCCTCTCCACTGTGTTGACAGCTGTATCCATTTTGGTTATGACTGCCCTCCAGCATCACACTGCTTTTCTGATTATTCGGACTAGATGACGCTAAACAAAACTCAGCTGAATTTTTCAGATTTCAAACAGCTTTTGAAACCAGAGTGATTCTGACACACAGCCCCAGCTAGCTACCATCATTCATTCTCAAAAGACAGCTTCAAACAGAATACCATCTATGTTTGATATGGCCTTTCCAAACATTAGGGCTTATTCTTGGATGCACACAGTACCCTGAGACTGTATTAAAGAATTCATTGTTAAAGCCTGCAGGCCTCAATAAATATGTTTCAGCCTTCCACTTGCCATTTTAAAAGAAATAATGTTAGCAATATAGATAAAAGTGGAAAAAAAATGCCTCACACTTCATCTGCCTATTATGAATATCCTGCACTGAGCCTAGAGAAAGGGCACCATGCATCTCAGCTGTCTGGGGAGCTCTCTGGGAATGACATCCATCTTGAAAGCACACCACTGCTCCAAGTGTCCTACTGTGCAAGGAGGAGTGACACCACTTCTCCCTGCAGAGCTTCATGCTGAAGTTCTCTTTCGTCATCTTTGACGTCTTCAGGAGCCAGTGTGGGAGGTCTTGGTGTGCTGCAGTTGAATGTGACTGCTCTCTGTTGAGAGAAAATGAAGACATCTTCAGGTGGTCAAATGGCCTTTCTAAATTATTTACAGCCTCTATGCACCAGCACCAGTAGCCAAAAGTCTACAGTAGTTATTGTCAGACCATGACCCAGGAGTGAGGTCAAAGACTTAAACCCAAGCAATAAAATTTGTATTCTGGATTGAACTGAAATAAAGGATCAGACAGCCCTGGAAAGAGCAGCTTACCTTCTGATACACACTGAAGAACATCATATTAATGCTCAGGTTCTCAGATCCTAGTTTTAATAAATTCTATAATAACAGAGAAAAAGACATGTAGTGAGAACTACAGTAATCTACCTCACCTCTACAGTGCTGTCTGTCTCCTAGGCAAGAGGGCAAGAGTACTCTATACTCTTGGCAGCATGGCATGGACTTTGCAGAAGATGAGAATGGCCCCATATGAAGTGGCCTTCAGAATGAAACTCTTTTTTTTAGCGTGCCATGATGAAAACAAGAGAAAAAGGAGAAAAAGAGAAAGCGAGAATGAAGGACAGTAAGAAGGAAAGTGGGGGAAAAAGAAAGGGAGAGAGAAGTAGAGAAAAAGGAAAAAAGGAAGGTGGGAAGAAAGGAAAGAGAGGACTGCAGGAAGGAGGAAGGAAAAACTTGGGACTAACGACGTGAGAGAGATGGAGAGGAAAAAGGTAAGATGAAAATGAATAAATTACAAGAAAAATATAAGAAAAAAGCCTGTAAACATGATTACAGGAACTATGTGCAACCTTAACAGCTTGTACAGAGTTTTTAATAAGCAAATAAGTCTGATTAAAAGCCTACAGAGGCATTAACCCATTCCAGACAAATGAAGAAATTGAAACATGGCTTCTTTGTCCACGAGTAGAGTGCTATGCCAAGTCCTTTTTCCCTCAGCTGATCCAGCAACTTACATTACAGTCATCACTTGTACTCGTTCGTGCTCCTTTGCACTGTAAAAGCAGGAGAATAACTTCACTTTAAAGACAAGGGAAGAACTTTGGGCCACTCTGAAATTTTGCCATCTCTAGTGAAGAAGGTTTAAATAGTGACAGAAGCTTTACAGCACAACACAGACACAGAAACAAGACACTCCATCTTGGGGAGATGACACATACCAACTTCTAGCCTTGTTATTGATGTCCTAGCAGATACAACCACACCGGATTATCCTGGCAGAAGTGGTAGCACGCAGCACAGGAGGTGCAAACAGTCATTTTAACTCATCACAGGAAAACACGCACTCTCACATGACACATTTTGAGGACATTACTGTGAGTAAAAGACACCCATCTGCAAAAGAGTGGTATAAAGCATTTATAGCCTTCTCAACACAATTAAGATACTGCTTGAAAGCTGAAGTTCAGATGAGTATTTATTAGGCACACACCTATTTAAAATGCTAGTTTTACTGCCAAAGCACTGAGCCCAGGAAAAGAGAAGGAACAATAAAAGTCAAGAACCTTTGAATTTAAGTCCTGGAAAAGTGACAACTCATGAAATCACAGTGAATCTCAGTAACTGTCATCTGAATGCAAATCCTTTTCACTTGAAAAGTAAAATAACAGCAAAGAAAAGTATTCATGCTTCAAATAAACAAACGAAAACCCTTCAAAGACACCCCAAACCCTAAGAAGTGCTGGAATACAATTACCAGGAAACTTCTACACACACTCCCAAGGAGCTGTATTTATCAGTCACGGGCTAGGTTACATTTTTTCAAATAAATAAACAGTATGCGGGTGACTTTCTACCACTTCATGAAAACAAAGTTATGTAAATGCCAGTTATTTGCAGCATAACCTTTCTAAAGAAACCTCAGCTGATGTCAGGTAATTATTTGTCACCCGAATCTAATACTTTCTGCCCTGTGCCAAGTCATTTTCATGGGATCTGCACGGTGTGATGTGGATCAGAAATACCTTAGCCATCCGTCACTGCTGAAAATCACTGGAGCTGGATCCATCTGCCTGTGTTTACCTAGCAACCAAAGTCGCGTTGCTAACGTGAAGGTCGCCCCATGTGAACCCATCAATCAGCAAGCTGGCGTTTTGAGCCCCATACGAATATCAGTAGGTTCAAGGGAACAGCTTAACCCTTCCCTGTTTTAAGAGGCCATACACATCTATGCTTCATGAAAGTACTTTTCAAAATCAAATCTAAAGTGACCTTTAGCATGCAGCTTAAGAGCTGTACCTGCAAGATACACCTGTGACCTGCACATCCCAAACTGTAGTCCCTTACTGAATACATCCCAACATAGTGTAGCTAACTGAGCTGAAACTCCTGCCTATAAATTTTAAGGAAATTCTTTCTACAGTATATACTTTACTCTGACTACCAGCTTTGCTAAGAATATTGTTTAAATATTTCAAGTCAAAACACAATGTTACATTGAATGACAAGTATCTTTGATTTTCTGTAAGGTTTAAGTGGTTCCTGTATTTGTATATTCCTAAATTTGATTTTTGGTGGTCCACATCAAGATTATAAAGGTAGTCTACTGCTCAGTCATAGTTTAAGGTGATGTGCTATGTGCCTTCTTGCCTTGTACAGACCCATGCCTTCACACTCTTTTTGTGATTAAAGATAGCCACACTAATTAATTCCAAAAAATATTTCTATTTCTAAATTCTCTCCAGACACTCTGGGATTTCCATCAATTTCTTTCTTGTCTGAAATCATTCAGTGGATGCTTTGTCCAAGCATTCCTCAGACTGTAAACTCTTCACAACTGACCTGCAATGACTGATTCAACCATCTCATGTTCCCAGTACTGGACCTGAGAGAATCGTGTGTGTCGGAGCCCTGAAGAGAGAAGCAAAGGTTTTGAAAAAGGTACGTGGTACAAAGATTCACAATTTCAAGACCTAAAGTAGTTCATCTTGGAGTTTGGGGTAAATAAATATTATCTAAAAATGACTGGATCTTCATGTACCACTGAAGTGAATCCATCTCTGGGCAATAGTTACTGGCAGCTTAATCTTCCCAAGCAGTTGAGGCCAGAGAGTGAAAAATTACAGCAACAACTGAGGGAGTTAATGTTGACTGGAGTCATTATACCTGCTTTAGTTGGAACCTGGCCTGCATGCTGACTTTATCAAATTTAACTCTCTGAAAAAGTGCCCTGAGCCATTCGGTTCAGCAGTTGGGATAACACAGCTTATAGCTGGAGCTACTAAAAGCTCCTCTTTTGAAAAGTTCTACACTGTTGCACTGTTTAGCTCTCTTTGAGGGAAGATGGTTACCTATGAAATAACATATAGCACATCCCTATATGCCCTAGACTATTCTACTACTTGTTTTTCATTTATTTGACTTCTTTCAGTTTTTAATAAAAACTTATGAAAACATGTGATCTTAACCAAAATTTAGAATGCAAAATGCCCTTCTCAATTTGCCACTTTTGTTGGAGACCATTAGCTTACATCGATTGTTGTCTGCATCATTCCTCTAATGCCAATAACGTCGTAATGGGGAATGATTTTGGCTTCTTTGGCATTTTGTTGCTTGCGCAAAATCCAGTGACAAGTCAACAGAATGCTTGTGATTAGACAGTGGTCTCAGCAGCCTTCTGCAGTGACAGAGATGACAGTCCAAGGCGCTAATACAAGTCAGTGATTAATGAGATGCAAGAACTCAGATAGATTAGATTGGATTAGGCATACATATGATTCATTTACGTTAGAACAATCACACACAGAAGAAGTCTTATGTTTTGTTGCCTTGTCAGAGAGATCAAACTAATTCCACTGGCTTTCCAGTGGTATGGGGCTTACATGTGAAAGGATCCAGGTGTCATCCAAAGACTCACCCAGAGAAGTTCTGCATAGTCTAAAAAATCATTCTGATCTGAATATTTTCAGTCTGCTGTCTGTTTAATTTCTGTAGCTGTAGCAGTGCAAACAGATAAAGGAAACACCATCACCATCCTGAAATGCTGCTTTTTGCACCTAACAGTCTGCAACGTTACTTACGGGCAGCGTTCACTTGATGTGTCACTCACAGCGGCAATCAGCCAATCATTATGTGGTTGTCATGATTCTTCATATTCATATGTACAGGCCAGTAGCACAACAGTTTTTGTACTTAATGATCCTCTGGATCATTATGCCAAATTATGCCAGAAATAACAAAAAAATCTGAACTCTCCCCCAGCTCCTTTTCATCTCATTCTGTGGTGGCCAGTGCACCACTTACTTTCTGTGACACTGGCCAAATTGCACGTTTTGGTTACTGGTGTAGACAAAGGTGGAATTTAAAACCAAGCAACCCATGCAAGTAGTCACCCCGATTCAGTAAAAATGTGACTTACATGTTTCTAACTGAAAGTAGTAAAGAGTTGCTGCTTTATTTTTTGTTCAACAAAGCAAAAGAATAAATATTAATCAGCTGAGAACAATCTGTGCTACAGCAGCAAGGGTAGCTAAGCATAGTACTGTTAAAACCAACTGAAATTCAAACATTGTTACAGATATACTCACTGTGCCTCATTCTTCCATCAATGAAATTGGACTGCAGTGCCTAGCAGATTTTGCAGTCTGTAGGAACCTATGGTAAGGGTTGTCAGACTCTATGTCTATGGGTTGCCACGCACTGGGACAAGTGACTTCTCCGAAGTCTTTCCTTCCCACTAAAAGAGTTCTCTTATGAACTAGACTCTCCTGTTAGCACAGACACCAACTTCAACAATGCCAGCTCTATATAAGCATAGTTTATTCTTTCATGCAACAACATGAAGTAGTAGTTGTGAATTCCTACGATTTCTATGGATGCTTTAATTTGAAAATCTACGAGGTTTTATTAAAAAAAATAAAAGCTGTTTTCTTTTTTATAAAAAATTACGCTCTCCCCTTTGTTCATGGTGCTTAAATACCAAGTGAATTCCATGGAACTGCTGAGATAAGGACTATAGAAGATTAGCGTGTTGCCTCAGATGCAGCTCCTCACATGAGCAAGAGCAATGAGCTTTGGCCTTCAGAAATTTTTCTCTTTGTCTGCTTTAAGCTTTTGGTAAGTCACTGCCAAGTCAGGTCTCTTGATATCCAAAAAGCTGTAATACAGCATCGCTTGATTCACCCCAAAATACCGAGAGGCTTGTTCTGAGAGACTTGTCTCAGCTAGAGAAAAGAGCAAATCAGTAAACACATTTTATCTGTACTGTAGTGAACGCAAAGGAGTTTTTGAACATGGATAGAGCTTTGCTCAGTGCAAAGACCCCACTGAAAGGGTGCTGAGTGAAGGTCAGCAACAAACCAGCAATCACTGCCATGCATCTGGATCAAAGCACCAAAATACTGAGAACACCTCAGCAAAGGTTTCCCCCAAGGTTTTTTTTTTTAAATCATAACTGGAAAAAGAAAACAAAAAATATCTGCAAATGCACTACTGCTGAGCTCCATCTCACTGGTAGCATGTTCAGAAGATGACAGAGCTGTCCACAGCATAGCATGGACAGCAGTGAGTCAAAGAAAGGATGAAAAGATGAACTATACCTCCTTTTGCTTCAGCGTCTGAATTTCAACCTGGAGCTTTTCACTGTTCCTCAGTACCTCTTTCCGAGACAGCTTTGACAGGCACTGTGAGAGCAGTGAAAGATGCCTGGGATGGGGCTTTCACTGTGGTTCCTTGTACGAGCTCAAAGTACAGCTGCAGGACAGCAGGGAATGAGATGCTGCCATCTCCCTGGTCCCACCATGCCCTTTGCAGCCTGAAGGGAAGAGGGCAGCAAAGGGAAGAGAGAGAGCAAAAGGAGTGTTTAGGAGTGAATTAGTTAAAAAGTTCCTCTCCATGTGAACCTGTCAATCTTCTGTAGAGGATTAGGCCCACTACAGGGAGGGAGCCCAGGCACACACACACATTCACATAGTATATCACTAAGGCCTTGCAGTTAATTATAGCTCTGAAATCTGACAGATTAAAATTAGAGGGGAGAGGGACAGCTGCGGGATCCTGGGGTGTAGGGTTTGATTTCCAGTGTAATCTGTGGCCCACCAAAGATCTTCCCTTTGGAAAAATAAAGTTCAGCCATTTCTACTCCCTGCCTGCTGCTTTTCCATTGCCTCATGTGTGCTGTGTGTCTCTGAGCTCCTAGCAGGGTCCCAAACAAGCAGCCTAGCCCATGCTAAGCAAGGGTGGCTTGTGCCAATAAACAAAATATACAGAACTTGCTTCTCTTTCTAGTTCGTTGCAGGAGAAGAGTCAGGAAGTCTAGTTTCTTTTTTCCTATCTCTGCCTGCAAATCTCTCCTAAACCTGGAAGTAAAATGAGGTTGGCAAGATCCTTTTCTGATCACATGTCATTTGGCTTTTCTGGCCAGAGCCTCCAGAAACAATCCCGTTGATCCTGTGTTTGGGAGATAAGGAGAACACATGATTAGTATATTGCATCTATCTCCTTTTGAATCATGGGAGACTTCAATGGGTCTTGCTGCCTATCCTCAACCTGCTTTCCTTCCTACATGTAATGATCTTGTACTGGAAAAAAACAGAGATCCCATGAGGTGGTTGCAACACGAGCTGGAAGGCTGAATGCACACAAAAAGGAGAGGCCCCTGTGGCGTGTTTAAGGCTGGTACCTATGGTCTAGGTTACAGCGGTTTGGGAGTTATTGTAATGTACACAAGCAAATAATAACTCCTCAGAAGTTCACAGTACAGTCAGGAGTAAGGCCAGGGTCCTCAGCACAGGGGCAACACCACTGTTGGATTCAGTGGTAACTTTTAATGTATCTTGGAAGGACAGAGAAGTTTCAGTGAACTGGAAAATGTTAGTGATGTGCCAATGTTTGAAGCGTAAATGTGGTGTCTTGGTGAATTATAGGCCAGTCAGCTCGACAACCACCCCAGGCAAAAACCATTGACTGGCTGATCAGAAGATGGAAAATCCTACGCAACATTAATAACTTTTTTAAGTTAAAAATTTCTCTTAGCAGTTCCTTCATTGGTATTACCATTGTTTACCACTATTTTCCAAAGAAGATTAATTTAAAACATTTGTACCAGCTTAATGTCTCACTGTAATACCAGACATGTATTAAATGCAATTCATCTTCAGAATAAGAATAAAGTTCAAACTTCAGGCAAACTCAGACCCCAGACTCTGCCAGAGCTCATTAGAAGTTAAGCACAATACAAAATACCATGTTCCTTTTGAAATCTCTGACAAACTATTTTTAAATAGTCTAATTGTGGTTAACCAGACTCTCACTTCCCTATTCATAATCACTCACCCAGGAACTACAACCTCTCAGAATTCTTTTGAGTAACAGATACAGCCAGACATGGTTGGCCAAACAGAGAAACATAGGTGAAGCAGCTGAACGCATTGTCATGCCCAGTTCCTTCAAGTCAAACTTACAATAAAGCTCAGCTGGCATAATGTGAGCCAGAGCTAATCTGCTGTAATGTAGAACAGGCAAGTTAGTAAAAATTATTTTTACCGGTGACCTGAGCCACAACAGTCTGACCTTGCCCTAAGACACAGATCACTCTCATAGCCTGGTTTGCCAGCTCTCCGGAGTATGCAGCAGCCTGGAGGCAAAGTTTGATCACATTGCTGAGGGCCTTGTCCAGCTCTGTTCTGAAAATCTTCAAGGGGTGAAATCTTAGAAAGAAGACATTTCTTCCTGGATTGTAAGGCCCATCAAATACTGCCTGTTCCCTTTGAAGAGAACATTTCCCTTGGCCAGGTTCCTAAGAATAAAATCCTCTGCATCTCTGAACTGATTCACAGTCTCTGCAAATCTACTATTAGTCATTCCTCTTAGATATGTGAGGAGGGCATCCCCCGGGAGACACAGGGAACATAACATCACCACTCACTTGGGCTTTGCAGGTTCCACTCGATGCACACATTGACTCCAGGTCAAAAGTTTTTCTTGAAGCAAGGCAAGAAGTCTTGTAACCGTTCCAATTTTGATTGCATAGCTAGGTGATGGCGGGTGATACACATCACCTATCCATGTAGTTCCAGCTTTAACACAGTCATGATGATAGCTGGCCAGCTAGGTGGTTTCACCTCCCAAGAATGCTTTGGGATTGCCAAATGGAGGATCTAGTAAAAGGAAAGCATTATAAGCCTAATTCCCTACTAACTTATCCCTTCACATGATTCAATAGAAAAATCACTGAAAATAGAAAGACAGCCTAAGCAAAACAGGGGATTTGGTGCTGCAGGGTTTCTGTCTGGAGCACTGAGCCACCAACAGGGAGCCAGCAATTCCAGAAAGCCAATCTGTGTCCCTGGGTCCTGTAGCCACAGCACTTGCATCAAGGTTGTATGCAGTTTTGCTGCTGTGCTGCAATGAGAGATGGCTTTGGAGGCCTAAGTAAGTAGGCAATGCTGAAGCAAGGTCCAGAGCGCTGACAGACCCTGTAGCCACAAAGCTGCTTAAGCACTTACTGTTTTATCCATCAGGGAAGAAATGACTCCCTGCTTAACTGTTTACACCACAGTGTAGAGAGAACATATTCTGAGAAATTACTGGGTACTGTAACACCTTAGCTGTCCCACAGCTCAGTTGTTCTCATTTCTGATTGTCATCATTTCCTTCCCTGCTCCTCAACCCCCTCACTCTCCTGACTTACCCACCATCCATTCATTTTATCTTCTCAGTATTTTTTCTCTCATGCCTCCTCTTTACTCTCTTCCCCTAGTCATTTCTCCTCTTCTCCCCACCCCCTCCCCTGCATTTTCTGGCAGAGTTTTGGACTCTGAGTTCAGTTTTATTCTTCCCTAGAGAAATGACTTAATGCCTTGGCTCTAATGAGCAGTTTGCTGACTGTGAACCCTTGCTGCTTAGTCTGCGTGGAGATGTGCATGCCAGTAATTGGGAGCCCCATTTTTCTTTTCCTTTGCTTTTCTTCTCCTCCCCACCCCCTCTATTTTCCTCAGTTTCATTTAGCCATGTGATTGTTAAAGAGAGCAAAGAGTCAGACAACTTGCTAAGACCTTTAGTATTAGATCACTTCTGTTCAGGCACTCAAGAGAACAAGCTCAACAGCTCAGGGAGCACGGACTGCAGCAGGAACGAGCCTCTTGAGTGTATATAAAGTTTCCCCTGCGGGGATATTTTCCCATTTATTTTTCAAGAAGATTAAGCTGACCACGGACTGTATATACCCTGTGGTATGGATGCTGCTCTGGGCTACCCTCTGCAATGCATGTGTCAGCTGAGCCTTGCCTTCCCAGAGCTTTGGTTGTTTGAAGGCAGTCTGTTCACCAACAATTTTCCAGCATTCCCAGCTCTGACCAACTCCCGTCTACCTCATAAACACAGGATTTCTCTGAGTTTTAAAGGCCCTCGGGTGCCCTAACTTGATCTGTTCCGTTCAACCACTTCCTGTAAACAGACATTTATGGTAATTTTAGAGGCCACCAGGGTCCTTTCTCTGTTCAAAGTGAAACTTTGCTCCCAAACTAGACTTTGATCTTCTCTCTCTCCAGCTTTCATGTTCACACTCTGCTGTGCTTCTCACTCCAGCATTTGTCTCTCAAGTGCCTCATCCAGCCCACTGGTTCATTTTGCTGTTGACTTTCTTGCAGCCTTCACTGCTGCTGAACCCACCACCTGTGAGACACCAGCAGAGTGGTTGTCAACAGGAGTCCTTGTACAAAGCAGTCTCAAGGCAAGTCTCACTAACAAGAGGCCAGGCTCCAGTACACTGCAGCTTCGCATAAAACATAGGCAAAGAATACAGAAAGGATCTTGGCTGCAGCTGCCTGAATTTGACAGACTTTTAAAAAGTTATTTTAGTGCCTGAAAAGCCTCAGGAACACTAAGTTTCATGATGGAAGAGTCATCGATCTTTCCAAAGCTGCAGTTCATATGTCACTGAACCATGAAATTATCCACACCTCAGAGGTATCTCCATTTCTCTGGGTTGCCTCTTCAAAGCCACACAGTGACTGCTGTGCTGTAATGAAGGGTCTGGTCACAAGAAATTTCTTGGGATTTACCAGGGCTTAGTGCTTGATGTCACTGTGCAGATATCACCCAAACATTGGTCACTGTGGTCATGCCAGCAACCATTTGCGAAATCTAGCTGGTGGTTATTGCCATCTGCCACTTCATAGTTTCATCCAGTTCCCTAATTCATTGTCTAGTCTGGGAGCTATATGCAAGAGCTTTATTCTGGGTCTGTACCCATGAGCTGTACATGACAGCAATTGCTATTTCTTTAGTGCACAGCCAAGACTCTCTGTATTGAAAGCATAATTTTTCCTTGTGTCATTTCATGCCACATCCTCCCTTTTCAGCTGGAAGTCAATAAGAAGTTAATAATGAACTCCATCATTAATGGAATGCATAGTTACAAATTTAATTCATCTGTTAGCTAAGTTGATTAAGAGTATTCAGGTAGGTCTACAAGGTGCCTTGCATATGAGGGCAAGTGTAACCAATAATATTGATATCAGGAGACACTCAATTCTTGTTCTAGAGATGAAAAGTCTTAGGACTACTGTGCCTCTGTTGCTGTTTTTGCCCATCTGAGCTTCCTCCAGGCTCAGTGCTCTCTATCTGAATCCCTTTGGGAACTGGATAAATTGACTACCATCCTCCCACAGACTCACTCCATCACAGGTGATGACCTCATATCATCATGGATTAACACATCATTTTCACGAAGTGGAGGCAGTTTCCAGCACCATGAAGCCAATCTTTTCTTTTTTTGCATTATCACATACTTTTTTCACTTTGAAAAGTCTACAGTATCTCTGATGTGACCTTCTAACAGTTTGGGCCATTCCTAATTTTAGTTCTCTTCTCAGTAAAACATCAGAGTGACAAGCCATGCTTACAATATGCAATTTAACAGAGCTAAATGTGGATCAGAGTCTGACTAAGCATTCTTCTTTAGTTATTTTTATACCATTTCCCACCCATCTCTTGTGAATAATAGCAATTAGTAGTTCATGTCCAAACTTGAAATTCACTCGCAATTGCTTAAACTTGTGGCCACAAATTGGCATTAATTGATCAGACCACATTGCATCAGCAATGCCATGTAAAATAAAACTAGATTTGACAACTGCTTAAATTGCAGTAGCATACACTATGTGCATCTTACATTGGTTAGCATAGCCATGCAGAACAAGTACATAGTGTTATTGCAGATAACACAACTTGAGCAATTATTCTTTTACCAAGGGAAATGTCTCGTCTTTCATTTGTTTTGACAGCATGGATTATTTTTTCCTGTAGTACACTGGGACTCAACAGCCTCACAAACAAAATTTCAACTTAGTGAGGAGATCTTGCCCTCAAACTGTTGTGGGGGGGCTGTCCTAGTGTTATCAACAAGTAGTCTGAAGAGTATCCACAGCTGTGGCTTTAGCACTCAAGAGTCTGAATTTACTCTGAGAGCTGCCATGTCTTTGTTTTCATGTTGCTTTATTTTAAACCAGGTATTGTATATGCGATCAAGCTCCGAACTTTGTTCTACTGCCCTTTGGTTTAATATTCTGAAACATCTCTGAAACCAGACTGTTTCCCAGATTTGTCTTTAATCTTCAAATCATTATCTTGTACCTAAAAAAAAAATGTGTATACTGTACGGCATGAGAGATTACCAGGTCCCTTTTGGCAATGTTGGTAGCATTTTATGGTCAGTTCAGCTAACGTTGGCCACACATAAATAAAGATGTGAAATTTTACACTTGTGGACCAGGGCCAAAGCCGCCTTCTCTATTTGAACATGCTGACACTCTGTTTTTCTTGGTGTGTGTGACATATAAGCCACTGGTCTCCAACTTTGACCACACTGGTATAGGAAAGCCTTACTGATACTCTCCTTGAGGCATCTGTGGACAACTTGTTTTTGCATTTACTGTTATAGTTTCTAAGGACTCCAACCTCTTTCATTAACTCCTTCAGCTTTCCTAGCTCTTGAGAGTTTGCACTCCATGCCTTTCAGACATCCATCAGTGGCCACTTCCTCCATTCCTTTATGAGCTTCACGAGAACATCACCATCTCCTGTTTTCTCTGAGTCTTCTTCCATTGCTGAAGTTCATTTATCAGTCACATTTTGCACATCTGTGATCTACAGTGGCTACTTTAAGTAAAAATCCAGTTGCAAACTTTCCTATGCACTACACTGATCCAAGAAATCTCTCTGTGACTTTCTGGTCTGTTGGAGAAGGCTTCTTGGGGTTTTTTTTTACCACCCTGAGATATGTATTAATGTCTTACTGCTTTAATATTTCTCCTCACCCTTTGTTACACTGCAAATAATTGATATTTGTTATTTTTTAAAATCTTTATTCCAACAATGTCAACTCTAGTTTCTAAAGATACCCAAGGACCCTGGTCATGTTCTTCTGTTTCTCCCTAGTACCTGGAATAAAATACCTGGAATAATAAACAGACCATATCACTGCCTGAAGAAATTGTGTTTCCCAAGTGTCTGTTGAACATGTGCAAACACATGCTTTGTATTCTGAGGGGCTCCTGCCGGAATCCTGCTGGGGCACCTAAAATGGAAGATATTTGGCTTCAGCTATAGACCCTAACGTTTTTCCTTTTTCAGGTAATGGAAAACTTGATTTTTTACATTTTCAGTGCTTTTGAGTATCAAAAGTTCATCAAATACACTAACAATCTTACTTCTGTCACTCCCAATATGATTCTGACCATAACTTGCATATCCAAGAACTTCTCCAAGCCTACATTTCAAGGCAAAAGGATTTTTCATGTTGCAAAGAATCACATAACAGTTGCATACTTTTATCTCTGTTCTTTAGTGTGCTAACTTCCCTATCATCTTGAAGATGTTCTCAAACTCTTCCTTAGTTTCTTGCTCTCTTCCTCCTCCAGTATAGGCACTTTTCTGAGAAGAACAAAGGATAAGTCAATATTTAATCCAATAAGCTGCTCTTCCTCTTGGTACTTGTATGTCTTCAAGACATCCAATTTGTTACATACATAGCTCATATGTATAACTTTGCAGTGTAGACAAAATCTCTCAACTTTTAACCTCTCTTATGTGCAGATAATTTTTTACAGTTAGTAGATAATCTTTTACAGTTAGCGTTCAGTAAAAAAGTACATATATCTCATTGGGTATTGTTTGGAATCCATTCTTCTTGATTTACAGCAAGAACAGCCATTGATCTTATGAGAGTTACCTGTACAGCATTTCTGTTGTCTTTTCATCCATACTGTAGATGCTTTGTTGAAATTTGCAGTGCCTAGCAAAGTGATAGGAACTGTTGCATTTGGTTTTCTTTTTTTCTCTTCCATCAGGAAAATACCATCAGTGCAGTTTGCTACATTGTTTTGGCTTGACTCCAGTTGAACTCCGCAAATATGTCGACTGCTCTTCTTCTTTTTCCCAGCGTAGCTGAAATCTCTGCCATGTCACACATCCAAGCACTGTGTACGGTGTCCATAGTCAGAAAGGGAAGAAAGAGTCTTCCACTCTTCCACTACCACTGTGTGGTAATTTGTACATTCATAATGTCATTAAGCTATGACGGGAGGTTCAGATTGGATATCAGGAAAAGGTTCTTCCCTAGTGATCAGGCCTGGAACAGGCTCCCCAGTGAAGTGGTCATGGCATCAAGCTTGCCAGAATTCAAAAAGCATCTGGACAATGCCCTCAGACATATGGTCTGATTTTTGGGTGGCTCTGTGTTGAGTCAGAAGTTGGACTGGATGAGCCTTATGGGTCCCTTCCAACTTGGGATATTCTGTGATTCTGTGAAGTTATTTGACAAAGATAACTAGGCATCTCCCTGTAACTGCTATCTAACATATCTCCAGTAGATTTTCACATTGACCTGGATTCTTCTCAGTTATTCAGCATATTATCTGCCAAAAAAAAAGGAGGTTACAAAATCTTTCAGAATTTCTTCTGTACTGACTATAAACTAACAAATTCCATTTTTTTTATGTTAATATTTCAAAACCAGTAATTCTATAATTTCAGAGTTATTCTTCTAAATTTAGCAAAAATTACGAAATTCATTGAGTGCTGTTGAAAAAGCCGATTGTAAAAGTATGGCTACTTTCCTACTATTTTCTATTTAACTTGCATCTGTAGTTCAAAATACTGTTTAGACTTTTTACATTTGATTTTGAAATAACCAAGAGTTTCAGATTCAGTGGCACGTTTACGTGTTCCATCCTTACAATCAAGAGCTCACCTGCTCTTTCCTCCCTTCTTCCCTACCTCTTTTCCCTCCTTCTATTATCACAATGCCCTCTTGTCTCATCTTCTGCATATCTGCTACTGCCTGAGGAGCCTGCCTGGATGTATTCCATAGTCTTCAGTGGAGGCCTGATGGTCTCATTCTACTTTCCTGTTTTCTATACTCAGTTAGTTATGTTCCAGAAAACATGTGGAAAAAGAATCACAACAAAAGTAGTCAACAAAGCCTTTTTCCCACAGGCACCTTTGTTTGGAATTAAATTGCTTGCTAGATAATTCTGTGGCTGTTTTTCATCCTGAAAATTATTTGGTTTGCCACTCACTTTCAGTAGCCTACTCTTGCACACTTAACAAGGATATCTCTGATCTCTGAATGGTTGACTGAAATTTTTATAAATAGGAAGGACTGCAAAGCAATTTCAAGGCTGAGAAACAAATGCTACTAGAAAACACTTTGGAACTAATTTCATGATGTGTCAGTCTTCACTTGACTTGGTAACTTATCTCTGGGGAGTTCCAGACTGATCTATGCATAACCCTTTTTTCAGTGTTGTACTTCCCTATTTCCTGTCATTTATTTGTAATGAAATCTATTACAGTCTTAATTATATTAGCTACTGTTAAGCATATCTAACCATGCACTATTTTTTTCTTTTCTTAATAATTTGGAAAATTCAATTTTGCTTCTAACATGACAACATCAGCTACAGGATTACTGACTGTGATTCAGAAATTTAGATACAAGCCGTCACATAACTTTGGCTCACTTACTCTAGCCTTGGAGAAAAATGAGAAACTTAACTTCTTTCACACAGCAGATTATTTGTAATCTGCTTGAATTTTATAGCATATAATCACTGACCTCAACCATATAATGCTAGATCTGTTTCATGACTACACCAAGGCTTAAGACTTTTAAAGATGGTGTAAAAACAAGAAGAATAAATTTACTCCAAATCCAGGCACAGCAGATTTTTTAAAACTGAATTTCATTAGTTTTAACACCATAAGCATTTACTGAGTGCTTGGACGTTATTCTTACATACAAATACATGTGCATTAGCAAAGACCCTAAGGGTGAGTTAAAATGAACTGAGCTCCTTTCTGATGATTTTCTAATAGAATTTGTCACTGCTCTGCTTTCTGGTTTTCGATCATCGCCAGCTAGTGAAGGAATGGTTAAAGACTTCTGATCTTATTTGTTCTCAACCATCATTTGTATTCCAATGTCACAGACTTTCATGCTCTTTTGTAGGGGAATGCTTGTATCTAAGCAAAACTTCATGGTGACTGAAACAACTCAATACAACGCTTGTGTCAAACAGAAAGGCTGACTCCTCTCTAATTCCTTTAATCTCAGGCATTAAATACCAGCTTCTGAGCAGCAATAAAGATGACTGAATTACATTTGATTGTCCCTTCCAGACTATCCAACTTACTGTGAGACAACTGGAGCATTTCTGCCTACCATTCTGATGCTTCTGAGCATTCTCCAGTGAGCTGAGTGCAGCATCTATGTTCTGATCAAAACTTCCTTCCCAATCTACTGTCCTATTGGATTGCCAGCCGAATTTCACTTTGAGGCTATGTGAAGATGGCTGCCTTTAATGTGAACCCTTCCTAGATTCAAGTTTTAGGCCATTGCTCTTTTTTCTATCACTGCACATCAGAGAAGAGCCCGTCCTCATCTATTTGCCTCCCACCTCCCTTTAGATATTTATAAACATTAATCAGATCCCCCCTCAATCTTTTCCCCAGGCTAAACAGACCCAGGTTATTCAGCCTTTCCTTGTACAGGAAATGCTCCAGGCCCTTTATCATCTTTGTGGCTCTCCCCTGGACTCCTTCCACAAGATCCCTGTCTTTTTTGAACTGAGGAGACCACAGCTGGACACAGTACTCTAAATGTGGCCTTACCAGGGCAGAGAAGAGGGGGAGGATCACCTCTCTTGACCTGCTGACCATGCTCTTTTTAATGCTCCCCAGGATATCATTGGCTTTCTTGGCCACAAGGGCTCACTGCTGGCTCATGGCCATCCTACTGTCCACCAGTAAACCCAGATCCTTTATCTTTCAACCCACTACCTGAACTGTGGGCTTGTATCACTATTTGGCCCATTTCCTCCACTTTCACTCACCAAACTGTATCCTGCTCCAGGATTCGTCTCTGTTCTGTCTGCACAGCAACAATCAAGCCCATGGGTGCACTCTAGACCAAGATGCTGAACAACTGCCTGGTCCAATCTACTTCACTGGGAACTCAAGCAAGGAAGCTGGCAGGAGGGAAGAGGGGAGAGGGGAAAGAAAATGGGAAGCCTCTGTCCCAGTGAATCTGCAACTCAACATTGCACAGTTTGCTGGAGTAATGGTGCCAGAAGCATGCCCAGAAAATATAGTGTCTTCAGGAGACAAAGCTGACAGTGCCTGAAAAACCTGTTCAGGAAGCACAAACTCTGTTATTTAGGGGCTAATATGTACCTCAAACTTGGAGGAATTTTCACAGGGATGGGAAAAAGCACATCCCATACTTAAAGGCATAAACCCTTTGCCAGATTTTAAGCCAAAGCTTAAAAGCTCAATGCTCCTTAATGAAATATCTCTCTAATCTCATTTTTTGATATTGTCATTTCAGTTTAGCTGAAACAGTTGATATCCAGCCTCCCCAAGTCATCAATGGGTAGACATTTGCCATGGAAATTTTCCATCTGTGCTGTTGGTATTTGGCAAAGCATTTCATGGGGAAGTGCTTTAAAAGAATATAGTTTTGGAACGTGTAAGGCATTGTTAACAGTGAGATCTGTCATGCCTTGGGCCATGAAAATTATGCAAGGAGCTTCAAGGGCCTTCAAGGAATAATTTGCAAAGCAGGAGTGAATGAATCTGAAAGCATAAACTTGTTCAGGACTATAAAAAAAAAGCTTTGAATTAAACTACTGGGGATGTTTTCCCAAGCTTCTTTCCCAGTGTACAACAATTTTTACAGTTCAAGCTCCTCATCTTGCCCCCTTTCTTAGTCTCTACGATACATTTAGATGGATGGCTGAACATCCTAATGTAGCTGTGATTCCTACATCTTGTTTTTGCACATCTAGAAGGAAGTGATTTCTGCCCAAGGTAGAAATTTTGAAGGATCTGACACTGTGACAAAGCTTGCCTCAACCCCACTGACACCCATCAAATCTTCAGTTGTCTTTTTGGTACCCAATACAAATCCTCCTAATACATAAGCCCTTCCCTTGCTATAGCTGCAGCTAGAGGGCAACCATAGCACAATCCCTTTTTTTAACTGCAGAGTCCTTGCAACTGATACAGTAACTCGTCCCTCCCTAGTCTGTGTTGATTCAGAGGAAACAGAAATGCCAGAAGAGAAGTTGTGTATTAATCAAAGAGAAGAAGGAGGAGGCAAGCTGTCCTTTACCAGCAAGAGAAGAACAGCTAAAAACAGAGTAGTTTCCTTTAGCAGGGCTAAAAGTCAATGGAAGCTGAAGTTTCTCTCATCACCACAAGACTAGCTCTGAGAGGAGCTAATGGTAAGAGTTTTCTAATGCTGCCCTGGTGATCAAAGGAGGTTTACCATGAAGGAATAAGTATCACAGGTACATAAGCCTGCATCATTGACATTGTCTTCTCATTGTTTGGAGAGAGGAGCCAGAAGATTAACAAACTTTTTAGAATAAATGATTGTGAAGCTGAATTGACACATGCCATAAAATGACTCATTGTGATGGTGAAGATGAGAGGAAAAGCAAGAAGAAATGTAGACTTGAGGAAAGACTGAGCAATAAAACTGTGGAGCTGGAGACAGTGATGAGAAAAGTTGTGAAAACATTGAACACACACAGGAGTAAGTGCTTGCATTTTAGGCAGTTGAAGGACTTAAGACCTGCCTTGCTTTGCTTTCAATCTCCTCTTTGCATAGATTTATGGGACTAACATGACACCACACTGATGCAGACACACAGATGGCTGTAGGCTTTGTGGTCTTTGCCAGCATCACCAGGCTTGTTACAGGTAGTCTTGTTTCCTCTCCTCATGTTAATGGATCATGGTCCTTCATCTTTACTTCAGTCTATAGCAAAAAAAAGAAAGCTCACCAAAAAAGGCCAAGGTTGCAGAATCTGAACCTTATACTGTGCGAAGTGGCCCAGGAGGTTATCTCATGCAGCTGACTAGCACGGTGCTCAGGGCTGAAGACTGGGACAGGCAAGGGTTGCCTCATGGAGGAATGCTGGAAAAAGCACACACTTCTTCCCTTTTTTTTTTTTCTTCCACAAGCTCTTGCTCTTCCTAAGCTATAAAATCACATAATTTAAAGAAAGAAAAATCATGAAGCACCAAAAAATAGATCCAATCTGACTTTCCAATTACAAACAGGTCAACACAAATCAGCTGGCATGGCAACTGCGCAGCTCCCCTTAGCTCTGATTAGCTACTCCTCTTTTCCAATTCACTCGAATGATCTAATGCCACTTCTGCAAAAGGCAATTCAGGGAATGTCTTTCCCTGTGTAGCTATTTATAAAATGTCACCCCGAGCCTGATCACTGGTGAACCTCAGTCTGCAATGAGAGCAGCAAGGGTCATTTCATCTTGCCTCGACCTTCTGTCCCCATCTGTGCCCGAAGGTTGTCAGGATTTTGTTTACACTACTTGTGCCTTTTCTCTCTGAAGCTCCTCTAAATGTGTTAGGAGTATGGGAAAACACAAAAGGAATTTCTCTGGCCTGCAAAAAGTGCTAAGCTTAACACAATGGTATCTAATAACAGCAATGCCAGTGTGACTGGCAGCTGGCCAAGGTCCATACTGACTTCAGCACTAAACACAGCAACACATGCTGAGGCCTCTTTCTTTGGCGAAGTTTGAAGGCTTTTGCCTCACGCCCAGCACACACGGAACTTGGCATGATTGAGTGGGGAGACACTGTGAGGTCTGGACATAATGGGATCTCCGTCTGCAAGTCTCTCTTTCTCCACAGTGATTCCACTCCCCTTCATCATTCTTCTTTTCTGCAGATTTAATTTTCTGTAAAATTCACACTTTCCAGCTCAAGAGCCAGGATACACAAACATGAGCTCAGCTTCCACCCTTGACCAAACTAGAAAGGGGGTCTTCTGTTATTGTTGTAATTGCAAAGAAAAATCTTTCAGATGGAGAAGAATGACCCCCTGTGTAACAACATCTCTGTCCCTCTCCTCCACAGCCTCCCTGAGTACACTGAACAGCAGTGAATGAGGGAAACAGTCAGAAGATGAGAGTGATCTGGTCTGGTTTCAGAAAAGCTAGGAATTTCTCCCTAGCTTTAGGCAGACCAATACACTCTGCTCTGTCTGAAGGTCGGAGATCGCCTCCGTACAATACCCTGGACATTCTTCCACTTAAATCCTTTCCTGCTCCTGGAGGACAGGAGCAAAGGTCTTCCTCTCCCACCCTCTGGATGGTTTCCAGTCAATGAAAGACACCACATGCAGTGCAGACATGGTGGAAAAATATCACGAATGCTTGGAAAGGAGCTAAATGCTCCTTCATTTTTGCCAGGACCAACAGTGGAAAGGTGGGCTGGAGCTGCACATTTTGTGACCCAATCCTTACAGATACACCAGTGAACAAGAGACTTCCCTACACACAAACAGACATTTTTGTTATTTGTCCAGCTGAGACTCCTCTGTAAGCAGACAAGACGTTCCTCTCCCCAAGACTGCTGTTGGTCATGCACTGGGGATAGTTTAGAAACCTGAACAACTGGTTTGAGGCAGAGAGACTTCAAGAAACTGCAGCAGCAAATCCCAGCAGAACCCATTAAGCAGTTTATCCTCGGACAGATAAAATGCGTATCATGTAGTTGCTGCGCTCAGATCTTTTAGATGAGACCTCAGAGACTAAGCTCATTGCTGGGCTTTGCGGAAAGTAAAGACCTTACGATGCTAGTGGTAAGAGCAGAAGTTTCCCTTGGTGGCTCTGGTTAAGTTTTTTTCCAGAGTCTCTCCTGTGCAGTTGTATGCTATCCTTCGCAGAGATTTTTATGGCAGCCCTACCTGCAGAGTAGTTAAGTCTATGGGCTGCACTCTGCAGCGGTCCTCCAAGACGAATACCACTCCAGAAACTTATCATGTATTTGTAATCAGATAAAACAGAGAAGGTGTTGTTTTAAGTTTCAGAAAGTTTAACGGAGGAAAGGTTTCATGGAAAAAAAAATAATAATAATCTTTCACTACAGATCAGAGGAGCAGAGCTGGAGGAAGTTTTCCTGCTGAAAAATATACTTCTGTCAGAAAATTCTCTGCCTGGAAACAACCTCAGTTTGTAGAGATATTTTTAATGTGCAACTTTCCAAGTCCAGTGTAATCATTTTTATTGTCTTTTCATGTTTGCTTTCTGTGAACTTCTCTTGTTATGCAGTTTTCAAGTATTACCTATTTCGATTGTCACTTCCACCTTCCTTCTTTTATTTTCTGCCTTCACTCATGATTTTAACTTTTAATAATTCAGAAGGCTGAGAAAGTGGAAGAGAAGCATTTCGACATCTTTCCTTTCTCTTGGAAGATATAGAGCAAAACCAAAAAAAAAAATAAATTGACACATTTCTTTTTGGTTTTGCCTTTGACAAAATAAAATCATAAGAAAGATTTCTTCTTTGCTTTCCTGCATTTATTATGTATGTGTACTTCTCATTTTCCCATTTCTTCTTCCCTTTTTGCAAGGGGAAGGGGAAGAGAAAGAATCAAGGAGTAAAAACTAAAATGTGTTTCTCTTTAGAAACCAAATTTAAACAAAAACTTCACCGTGAAGGGAAATAAAACAACTCATTTTATTTTGATTAGAATTTTTTTCCAGAAGATGTTGTATGAGAACTTTGAATAATTTTTTAAAGCGCTTTTCATTATATAAAGTGGCTTTCTGAGCTAATGTTTCAAAGAGCTACAGCTGGCAACAGGCAGTGTCCAGGACACATCTCCCTACATCGACAGTGGGAACATATTTTATCAGAGCAATTACTAGACATATAAATCTAACTTGGGAGCTACTATAAATCACAGCATAGCCATTAATTTTTGCCAATCGATAATAAGTAACTGTTTAAAGCACAAGAGGAATTTACCTCAAATAAGAGAGTCAGTGTGACGAAGGAGTGGTATTCTTCAAGGAGAGATGATGGATTTACCATCATCAAATTTTCTGAGTGCAAAAAAGATGGAAAGATTGCAGCTCCTCATATTTGAGGGTCTGTAATAAAGGCTGAGACATTCTCTATAGGAAGGAGATGAAATATTATCAGTAGTTCTTATTAAGGTTGCTCTGAAAGAGAACAGATGGTTTTACACAACTGGACTCACAGCAAAGCCCAGCAGAAGCTCAAAAAAATAATTTTGGCTAGAATTTGTGTAACTTTCCAAATTAATTCACTGTGGCCATGCTTATCCTGCTTCTTCATTCATTTCCCATGAACATCAGAGCGATCAAATTTTACCCACACAAATTCCTGCAGAAGGCAGCTTTCAGTTTGCTTCCTCACATACTCAGCAATGATGTATTTTAAAGTTGCCCCCAGAGTTTACTGTCTGATATGAAGCTGGTCTTGGCTTAAGAAGAGCAGGAAAAGGCTTCAAATGCCCTTTACCAGAGCTGTGGTGTTGCAGCCTTGGAGCTTATAGGGTCTTACATTACTTCTTGAAATAAGGATCCACAACAGTTTTTACACTGTGTAACTGCGGTCACTGAAAAGAAAAAGAAACCTTGCACTCCTCTCCTAAGTTTCACAATGTTTGCGAGGGAATGATGCTTTAGGTATGGTCTGGTTCACCCAGAAGGAAATTTTATTTTATTTTTTAAAACACTGTACTCCACGCTAGTCTAAATTCTCTGCTGTCTTTTGCCAGCTGCAGCAGCTTGCTCTGCCTCTCGTAGAGTCAGGAGGGCATGTTAATTTGCACACTGCACGGACAACTGTATTATAAATCTTGAACTGAACACTGCTAATAAACAATAGTTTGGTTGGGAAGTAAGCAGTAGGAATGCAGCTTCTCAGATAGA